>JAQFZE010003315.1:0-12819 GCA_034695245.1 Dicyrtomina saundersi | reverse complement strand
TTTCGTGCGGCCGTATAGAAAGAAATACAGAGTCAGACGGAGGTAGTTAAATGTTAAATTAAATATCAGGACGATAATGATAATGAGAGCGATAAGAAAAATGAAAACGACGAGTCTTATCTCTCTCTCTCTCCCTCTGTCGCTTCACATCTCAGCATCTACCAGAAGCATAAAAGATATTAAAGATGAACAAGATAGCATCTGTAATGTAGGCTCTACTCTCTGCCGCGAAAAAACAGAAAAAAAAGAATTGAGAGTCTCCTTCGCGTCTTCCCACTATCGCTCTCGCTCGAAAAGAATAGAAGAAAAAAAAAAGGGGGATGGGAATGGTGATGGTTGTATATTCTCATCTTCCACGCTCCATTCCACTCCGTTTTACTCCAAATGAATGAATAATTAAATATCATGGTCATAATACTAATTATTGATTAGGAAATTCCAGATTTTTTTCCCAGAGGCTCGGCTTCGGCTGGGTAAATATGGAAGAATCATAAGAAATGTGGAAATCTATAAACTTTTACACAGAGAGAACCAAAAACCGTTTCCTACAAAACTTCAAATGTGAAATCGAATTACAAACAAACAAAAACCTGCACACAAATTAATTAACTACACGCCTACACTATACTTTATTGTATGTATGTGTAGCAATATCATTATATATAATTTACGTTTTTCAAATGGACCAACTCATTTCCCAGAGTTGAATTTTTGATGATAGAAAATGAGGAGGAAGAAATATAAGTGGATTTGAATAATAATTTCTTATTAAAAAATTTATTGAGGCTTTGAGTGTGGAAATAGGTTTATAACACAGCCAGGAGTAATAGAATAGTGACTGGATTTATGTTTTTATTTATTTATGTCTTCACGCGCGGAGTTAGATAATCCAGATCCATATCTCCAGAATCAAGATCAAGTTAATTATACATCCTCAAAGTAGCTATTTAGAAGTTTACTTAGAACTTTTAGGATGGGGCTGTCGTCATATAGTGCTTAATCACTATTATTTAATACGAACCCCACGAGCGAGGGAGGCTCGTTTTCGTTTCATCGTTGTTGTTATGAGTCAGTGAGAGGGGGAGGAAATATACAAAGAAATGACATCGCATAATAATTAACTAATATATATTACAAAATAAAAAATAAAATCTCTAGAATTCTACATATAAAATATTTAAAAAGGTATATATACATGATTATATAGTTAATTAATTAATTAAGGTTAAAAAATGTTTTTAGAACAGAAATACTTTCCATGCAACGAAAACATCGAATTAGATTCCTGGTAAACAAGATATAAAGCTATATACATTATTTAACATTTTTAAATAGAGAGAGACACTTTTGCAAAAGATTTATTAATGAATTCATTCAATAATAATAGTTAATAATAAAATTATATTCATATTCTATAGAGTAGTAGGTAAACGTATTTGAGTATTGAGAGTATGTGAGACGTACGTTTTAAAAAAAAACAAAGCAAATGAAACAGTTATAGACTTTTGGGCGCTAGCTGACCTTAGGTCAGGCGTCAGGTGCAATCATAATCATGAGCGTGTAGTATTATATTAAAATATATTATTAATTAATTAATTACTTAAAATAATTCCAGGATGTTAATCTCTCACTCTTTCTATATCTATCTCTCTATGTTTATTCTTAAAAATTTATGATATATATATTGCTGTTATAAAATTTCCAACATTACGAGAGAGAGAGAGAAAATAGTAATACTAATAAATCCAATCAAATAATCGTAATAATAATTATTGTTGAGGAAATCGATACAGTATTGAGGAGGCGTATAGACTTAGACGTGAATTCTATAACTAATCGAAAATAAAAATAGGTCATCAACAACAACAGAACTAAAAGTATATAACAATAAGTGACATTTTTTGGTTTATCTTGATATGTTCACTAGGTGCCAAAAAAACAAAGAAAAAAAAATACTAAGGTTCATGAGGATGTTCAAAAAATATATAGGACTGAGCGAGAGAGAAAAATAGGAAAACATTCTTCATCCACCTTCCTTCATTATATAGTCATATATGTGTGTAGTTTGGTATATAGAGTCATTTTCATTTTTTCAAAAGGAATAATAAACACACAGATTTTTTCTACAATATACATATATATACCACTGTGTTATTATGCGTGTACATGACGTATAACTAAAAATAATAATTAATTCTCTATATATCCTGGATATATTTACATAACTATTTAAGTCTATGTGTGGCAGATTTGCTAATTAATCATGAAAGGAGACATATGTACTTTAACTAGAGAGCGAGATGGATGATATAAAAAAAAGAGAAGTAACTAACTTACATAGGTAGGTTACTCACTTAGGGAAATACAAAGAGACGGGAGACAGGGGTGCGCGACAGACAAACAAAGAGACATGCAATTTTTTTTAAATGTAATTGAAGCACTAATCACTTTGAAGGGTTCATATATATTATGTAATATATGCTCATCCCCCTGATGCATGACGATTTGATTTCCATCATCTATCTCGTCGGCTACTCGGCTACTCGCGGCTTCCGCTTTTTGGCGTCACTATATAGACAATTACTTTGTACACTTTTCCTATTTTTTGTTTCTTCTTCTTTACAGCCAGATTTTTTAAATTACGAATTACCAGTATAGTGTGACAAATATTACACAAATATTATGACAAGTGTCGTCAGTCAGTTCTCTGTTTTCTTTCTTAAGCCTCCATATTGCAAATATTGCAATTTAAAAGAAATATTTATGTGTTATGTTATGTGGCCACATGAAAAGGACAATTTACAATTTCAAAAACAAAAAAAAATCATTATTATTATTAGTATACTTATTCATATTATATACAATATATATATAACAGAATTACCATTTACATTTTCCAATTCAAAAAATATAGTAATAGTATAATATGGAACAGAATAATAAAAAAAAATATAATCAAGTCGAATAATGAATGAAAAAAAAGTACCAATTATATTATTACGAACCAAAAAAAACGACAAAGGAGAGCGTTTGCAATTTTCAAAAATTTAAAGAAAAAAGTGCAGAGAGAGAAAGAAAAAATTTGAATATAGTCTCAAAATATAAGAATCATTAGACGGAGGAAAATGTAAGGATTTTTTCTGAATTATTAATATATATTAATTAATTATTTATTAAGTTTTGAGTTTTAAATTTTGATTGAAGAGGAGGAGGAGGAGGGCAGCGAAAGATGAAAATAATAATAATGATATAAAAAAGAATTTTAACAAAATGCAAAAATTATATTTGTATCTATTGCTGATTTCCTAGGATGATGCTACATATTAAAATGATCCTCTTCATAATATTTATTAATACGTAATTATATTATATATACGTAATAAATATATAAAATAAAATTATTATTATTATGATATATAAAAAAAATTAATACGATATTGAGTATTGAAAAACAAAACATTTATGAACATTTCTAATTTTTAATTTCTTCAAATTCCGTATCCGTATCCGTAATTCATTTCCGATATTTTTAATATAACGAGACGACAGAGAAAAAGAACTCGATATATGACCCACATAATGAAACACACTGCTACACGTGATAGCTATATACATATACGTGTAGGTAATTATACTATAATAATATTGTCATCTGATTTCTTCCACTCTTAACCTTGACTTTTTGAGGCCTGACCTTTCTGTATTTCTTCAAATGGAATTATAAGGAGGCCTTTCTAACCAGGCTAATCATCCTCAACACACCTCTAAGAACAAGAAAAAAACTAAAAATTTGTATAGGTATATTTATCTGCCCATAAAACACAACAGACAAAAAATATTATAGTATTGGTGAAGGACAGGGGCTAAAAAAAATCAATCTTTAAAAAAATGCATTAAAAAATGAATTTAAAAAAATAGCTATATAGATATGCAGCGATTAGACTTAAATATTGACACACTTTAGAGATCTATATTAGGCTATAACAAAGTGTGAAAGAAATAGGTATGAGAGAGAATGAGGGGCGCACTATAAAAAACTTAAACGAAAAAAAAAGATAAACTTTTAAGTAGGTAAGAGATACTATATACTTTTACTAGTAATTCAATAAAAAAATAAAATAACAAAAGAAAGTAGAAAATATTGAAAAATCCAAAAAAAATAACAGGAGTTTTAAGTCTAAAAATATTATTAGTTAAATGTAGATAAGCGTACAAGTAAGAGTTGAATTTGATTGAGTATATATATAGTGTATTGTAAAGTAAAGTAAAAAATGTACGTGGTATGGTAATGGTAATTGGTAATGCTATATATATATATTAATATACAAAGAAAAAAAACATTTTTAGAAGTTGAATTTAGAATTTGGAATTTTCCCCATCCTCGTCGTTCTTCATTGTCAATTGAAAAAAAGGGCAGTGAGGAGGCGGTCGGCGAGGGGGGGATAAAAATGTATGTATTGTGTACTGTACTGTAATCCGTAGTATTTTTGTAGCGTGTAGTTTTATTTATGAGTCTATTTTATATAATTCTTGTTCAATGTGTGCGTATATAAAAACAAATTTATATATATATATTATATCTCTCTGTAGTCATCTGTATTTACATTGTACTTCTATGTGTGGACTGGATTGTACAGTGGATAGAGTAGTATAATGTACATGATGCAGCATATTACAGCAGCAGTAGTTTTTAAACTTTGTCACTCTCTAGATTTTTAATTTCCTTTGAGTTTATTATTATGATGACTTTATTTTTGGACTTTTGAACTATATTCTCAGTTCCATATATTATTCCGTACATATTTTAGTATTATTAGTTATATGATTTTTTGCAAGTAGGTTTTGGCTGGATTACATATAATTACTTACTAATTTTACCCCCCACCCCCCTTCCAGTATTACTGTGTACTTTTTTTACTAAGTTTTTGTATCCTATCAGTTATTTTTTTATGTAATTATTAAAACACGCACTGGTTTATAACAAAGACATAAAAAAATACCTGTATAACAATAAACATGGAACGAAAAAATATATCTTCCTTCATCCATCCCTATATATATATACCTATACCTACCTCTTTCGTAGTACCTTAGCTTCTCGTGACGTAAAATACCAGCGTGTGTATAACAATTAAATATACGATATCATAAAAAAAGCAAGGAATTAAAAATCAAGTCAAGGTAAATACATCATGATAAATACTAACACAGATATACATAAAACAATAGCAATACGATAATATGGGGAAAATACTGACTAATGAGAGTTTTCCAATTTTTGAATTTTACAATTTTTCTCTATATGTCTCTATTTACGATTAGTTCAATTATTGGTCTCGTATGTGACGGCGTATGTTGAAATGTTGAGTCTTCGCAGTAAGTATAGCAATCACTATATACTTAGATAGATTTTTTGTACAAAAAAAAAATAGGAAAAAAATGGCGTGAAAAAAAATTTAATAGGTATAGAATAGCATGTAAGTAGAGGCAGCTGGCGTTACCTGATACGGATAGTGATATAGTAAATAATAGTTAAAAATAATATAGACCGAGACTCGATAAATGTCAGTTAAAATCATACAAACAAAAAAACAGGAAGAACAGCAGAGTAGAAAAAAAATCAATATTAATAACACAATCCATCCAATACACTGATCATGTATGACGTATGATTTGTTCTATCATTTACTTAAGTAGCGATTATTTTGTGGGCGATAAAAGTCAAAATGTAAAACAATTTTTGTGCCTATATATAAAACAGTAACAGTATGATTTTTGAAACCCATTTTTGATGACTCAAAAGAAGGCAAATCTCAATTTTACACTCTTATTGTTAGTAGATTTTTTTAACTATAACTTACAAAAATAAAAAAATAATACAAAATATATATTATGTAGGTAGCCAGCAGCCGCGGAGTTTTACTTATTTCAAATATATTTCAAAAGGGCTCATACGTAATTACACTGGTAATAAAAATGAAATCGTGTATACATCGTTTGGAGATGTGATGAGATTTGTTGGATGTATGAAGAGCTTGATCTGAAAATCAAAGCAATAATAGTATAATAATCACTTAAAGTACATATTACACAAATGATATTTACTCATTGCTCTTTTGCGCGGGGACATAACTTTAGTGTGTAAAGAGACAAAAAAGCTTTTAAAATTCTATTTTATTGTCAATTGTGTCTGTGTATCAATCTCAATCAGTGTTTGTTTTCTCAAAAAATAATCAGTTCAAATACATATGGGTAGATATATACTACAGATACTTTTGTAGAAGACTTACAGGGAAATTTATTTGAGGGAAACATTGAATATTTTGAGTAGAGGAATAGAATTTAGTGGATTTGAAACCGCAACAGTGTTATTAGCTGTGACGGTGACGATTTCGGTAACACAATAGCGCAATATATAACGGCACACACACACACACAAGTTTAAAAAGAAAACAAAGGGGGAAAATTGATCGAAAGCGTAAATAATAAATATTACATACGGATACCATGTTACTTATTAGGTAGGTACATAGGATTTACCGGTACCGGTACCGGCACCGGTACAGGGACAGTACAGGAAGGGACGGGACCGGGACGGGTTTACGCTGTACGTGTAGGATGTGTTGTGTGTTGCGTTGACTGTTTCACCACCGTTGACGGTTTTTTATATTATCTGTAGTAGGTATTTATGTAGATAATATTATAATAAATTAGAAGGAATTGGAATGGGTCCCAAAACTCCTTTGCTCTTAAATTTCCTTGACGCTGACCTCCGTTGTTTCTTCCACTTCGGCCCACTTGCTTCCCTTTTTATTACACAGTTTAACATATATTATGAAATACATAATCTAGTAAAATAAACACAGACCTTTTGTTTTTATCATTTAAAATCCCACCCGCTGCCGTATGATACCCATTTTGTCTTTTTTGAATTGTCTCTCAAATTTTGATTTCTTATCCGCCAAGACTACTTCTGCAATTATCATTATTATTATCCATATAGTTTTATTTGCCACATTGTACACAGTAGCGTAATTTGTAATTTTTTTTGCTAGTATTTAATAATTATTGTGTTTAATCTAATTAAGTATCTGTAGTTACCTTTGGATTTTGAATTCATGTTACATCAAACAAACAAAAAACCTAGCTTTTAAACCAAAGTAGATTGTAGAACAAACAAAGAAACAACCAAACAAACAAGTGAAAAACTTTGACCTTTACTAATCTGATTATGTCTGACTATTATTATTATTATTATTATTATTATTAATACACATTATATTCATTTACCTCTCTTGAACCTTTTGTGCAAGCCGTAATAACCGTAATTCGTAATTATACTAAACAAAAAGCAATATATATATTGAATTAATTTGAACACCTAATATATTTGTCTTGTACGTTGAATTTGGATTTGGTATGTAAAGTTATTATATTTAATTTTTTGGTGCGGGATTTTTATTATTATTATGTATATATATAATTCTATATATATATGTATCAATTTTATGAAGATGCACTCTATTAACTTGATATGGTAACTATTATTACTATTTTAGTTAGTTTTTTTATATTTTTGTTCATGGCTCGTGTTTCCAGTTCCAGCAAAACAAAATCAATTACTTTGATTATCATTACTATTATAAGTAAGAAATTTTTTTTTAAGTAAAAGTAATCAATTTATATCTGTACTTGTAGTAGTAACCTATATACTTGGATTTGAATAATGGAATCACCTCATTTAAATTTGATGCATTAGTACTATATATTATACATTCTCCCTTTTAATTATTATTATTATTAGCTTTTTGTAGTTAATTTCTCAAATGTAGTTGAGTTGATTATTGATGTGACTCCTGCTTTTGTAGATGTATTCATTATTATTAATTAATTAGTATCTTAACTTTGGAATGGGATAAAACAATAATACGTATAAATACGTGACATACTTGCGTGGGGAATCATTTTTTCATGCATGCGCATTTACTATATATATTTAATTAAAATTAATTATAGTACCTTATATATTTAGCTTAAATTACTATACGCAGACAAAAAAAACAAGCCAATTATTTTATTTTATTTTTTTACATTCTTACTACATCAGTAGTATGAATATGTTTTTATTCAGAATAATAGGCGACGACGAGAAGGAAAAAAATGATTGTACTATTGAGCTACTTCATTTTAGTAATGAACTATATATTCCATAATAATTTCTTTCAAAACTTCTAAAATTGATTCAGTCAAGAGACTAACACAATCAGATTATCAAAATCAAAAAAAAGGAGAAAAATGCATATTAAAATGTAATTTTCTACGGCTGCATTCTTAAGGCGCCATCTAAACGGATTACTTCACCATTTAGATACGGATTTGCAATTATGGCTTCCACAAGCATTGCATATTGTTCCGGATTTCCTAGCTGATTTGGACATGGAACGGTTTTACCCAGGAAATTACGAACTTTTTCGGGTAGAGCTTGAACTAGTGGCGTGTCAAATAATCCTGTACACACACAAAAAACGGAGAATTACATAGATATTTTGACTGAAACGAAACTATACCTTATACTGTTCAATTAGATCCCTTGAAATAGTTGTATAGTCTACAATCAGGCTCGAACGCACAAATAACTACGTTATGTGTAGGTATTTTATGTCGCGTATCTACAGTAAATTATTATGACAGCCTTACTACAGAAAGTGAATATGAGAACATATATAGTCAATATATAGGAATATTACATGGTACTTAATTTATACGTAATCAGATTTAAATTTTTTACCGGGTGCTATTGTCACTACACGAATGCCTTGCGAAGCCAAATCTCGAGCCATCGGTAATGTCATTGACACAATTGCCCCTTTACTCGCGGCATACGCAACTTGACCCACTTGCCCATCATACGCAGCAATACTAGCTGTGTTAATTACAACTCCACGGAGACCATCTGCTGTCGGCTCATTCTGACCCATCAATCCTACAGCAAGTCTGGCTACATTAAAAGTACCACCAGCATTTACCTGTACAAAAAAAAATGATGGAACTATTTTAATTCAAATTTTTATAATCATGCCATATCATTTTTACAGATGCAGCTGAATAACGGTAAGTTCTATTTTTACATGCTATAAAGGTAGAACAGAAAGCTCGTCGTAAAATGTAGAATTATTTAATGACTTGATTACTTGCACTCACACTGAGAACTTTATTGAAGTCTTCCTGTTTGTGGGCAAGACCTTTGTTGAAATTGAAGGTTTTGAAAGCAACAGCGATTCCAGCACAGCTAACAGCCACATCCAATCGTCCAAATTTTTCCTTTGTCAACGTCAATGCCTTCAGCACGTCATCTTCTACAGTTACCTAAGTACAACAAATTCGATTTCGATTAACACGTTTATTAATACATTATTTACTCCTTAATTCATGTTATTAGATCCTCTAGAAATATAATGCAACACAATACTTGTTCAAAACATACATCAATATGTTTATGAAAACTTACTATTAGGTACCAATAGCTACCAAACATTTAAACCTTTTTTGAGGCATTGCCCCTTTCAATTAGTAACATGTATTATCTTTCCTTTTAATTCGAATCAAGCCCATTGCAGTAAATAAGGATAACTACATTTTTGGAAGATTGCATTCGAATCGTCCACAAATAGTCTTACATTCCATGCATCGCATGAAAATCAAACTTTTTACGTATGCCCATTGTCCATGAAAGAATAGCTCATGCCCATAAACGACTACAATATTTAAAATTTAACATTTCTACATTTTTAAAATTTTATTATCAACAGTAATATATATTGTTTAACGATGCACATTGCACACGGATACACGGTTGTAGTTACAATATTAAAAATGACAGATTTGTGGTAGTCCCATCCCAAGCTCAAAGCTAAAATAGACACCTGATATATCAGAAAATCAAATAAAATTTTAGAGAGCATACAAACAGGCCTCAGTTTTGTAACTGCTTCCAAAGTTAAAATTGGATCGAATTAGAAATTACAATATTAGATCATGTTGTCACTTATAGAGAAATCAAATAAAATGATATGGTTTTTTTTTAAATAAAAATATTACTGATATGTATAATTGTGTAATAACTACTTGCATCAGTGCGTTCTCATTTTAGATCTAAAAAAACATGATATGGTAATGTATGCAATATGCAATTACATACGCATAGAGCACTATTCAAAAAAAAATACCTGCATAAACTAAACGAAACTACATATAACAATGTAATATTAAAATAACAAATATTATATTATGGCATTAGTAATACTGACAATTTGTGTTTAAATAAATAATTTAACAGGGAAGCAAAGAAACATTATTTAATTTCACTAAAATTATTCTTCTGTCAATAATCCATTATGAAAACATCTTCAATATAGAAGTGATGCTGGAGCAGGTGAATGCTTGACAGTTCCTTGCAGGCTGAGCTGCACGAACGATTTTCTGTTTGAAATCATAGCCGACTGGAATCTCGTTCAAGAATCTGTGTAACATTAAGAATTGCATTTTAAAAATACATTATTTAAAAAAAATACAATTTAACAAAAGTGCAGGTGAACAGTAAAAAAATTATGCAACGGAAATATAATGAGAATGAAAAAAAAATTTTAAGACTCACCTGTAAATCCATTTGTCCATTTTAATTCCTTTAGAAGCTCTTAAAATCTCACAGGATATGCGCTGAATGCATTTGTCAGACTCAATTCCTCTCATCGTTTCTGCTGAGGCTGATAATTTATTGTAGAGCTCTGACTTGAGATTTTTCCCAGTCACTAAAACACCATTAGTTACACCAGGCAGTGTGCCAAAGGGGAAGTACAAGGCAGGCAGTGGTACGAAAAGAAGTAGTAGAAAAATACCGATTATCGGAAGTAGGAGCACAGCAGCTATGGTCACTATAGCTACAAGACTGAGTCCAAAATCTCGAGCCTCACTTTTGTCCACCAAATAAGGTGGAGTGACAGGTACTTCGTCTACATTTGTTGTTTTTGTTGGACTTGCACTTGCTTCCTGTCCGGAATTCAGAGTTGGCACTGAAACAGAACTTGGCTGTATTTCTTCGGTAGGGCCACCGGCTCCCTCCGTCACAGAACTCACCACCAAAGGACACAGAATTGCATGGGAGAGGAGAAGGAGAAGAGGAGCACCAAATAATGCCTGTCGTTTCATTTTTGAATTCGAAAACGTTTTTTTGTTCTTCGAATTTTCCAAAAATTTCAATGTGGAGTTTGAATTTTCTTTTTATTAATCTTGTTCGTGGGGAGCTTCAGTGTACTTTAATCTGTCCTCACTGTGATCCGTAATTAAATGTGAGATGCTCATTTTGAGTTCAGACCTTTTATTCGTTAATTTTTGACTTACTTTCCAGGAGACGGTCGGTAAGTAAGACACAGGAGACATTGCTTTCTTGAGAGCATCACCATCTAATTCTAAATCTGTTGACCACTTGAGACTAAAACTAAAAACCACTTGAAAGTAATTGCAGTCCTGTCCCTGAACGTAGCCGTCCATTAGCAGCACCCACAAACACATGTAAACACACATACACACACACATACCCTGAGATCACAAAGTAAACGTACACACCATTCAGAGTGACTCCACGAAAGCAATAGGAAGATCATCAGTACGCATATGATTAGCAAAATCAATATACTGAGTAAACAAATACTAAAGTTCAAATTTCAATTACAGTTCCACGCTGTACATGAAACCGATGCTACTCTCAGGATAATTGACTCTTGCTTTAGCAATGTAATTTGCATAATGGACACAATTACACTCTATAAATTCCTTAAATTCAATTTACATACAAGTACCTACTTAACAAGCATTTTGCTAACTCAAAACATTTCTTCGTCCCCTTACACGCACATACATAAGTAAGTGCAGAGGAGTACATATAACTCGAGATGACAGTATATATGCGCTTATGCCAGGGTGAAATTCCGGAAGTTGTTGACATGTTAAAAGCAGTCCTGAATCCGGCATGAACTGATGCCTCATTTTTTGAACGTCTGTCTGTATATCCCTACTTAAAGAACAGCTTCTGTATTGAATATTAATGATATCATTAAGCCGTCACTCTAGACTTGCAATTAGCCTTAGCCTATTATTCCCCTCTGTACATACACCCCTTACACGTAAAGTACATTAATCCTAATTATTATTACACGGCCGAAGCCAAGCGAATGCCCACCGAAGCTGTTCCACTGGGAGGGAGGGAGGACTAGGTCAAAGACAAAGGTTTATAACTATTCACTAAAGGAGCATAGAGCATACCTCCATACGTATTAGTATGGTACGTTGCGGCTGTAGCCTTGTAGTAGCAGTAATCAAATAACATGTATTTAAACAATGTTAAACTGGCGTTTGCTAAACCAATGCGTAGGGATCCGCATTCCTTCCTTGAATTCGAATTTTGTACAGCAACTATTTACCTACCCCCTTGTAACTACCAATTAAATAGTCTACAAAAAAAACTTCAGTGCCGCTGAATAAGAAGTTTTCTAGATTGATCATGCTCCATAGTTTAGAAAAACTATAAATATAACTATTGGTGATTTCATGGTAAAAAAAAGATTAGGTACAACAGGAACCAGGAACAGGGCATATGTTTTTTTAATTTTTTATGGAGTTCCGGAATTTGTGTTTTGCACTGAATTTATGTAGTACACCTCGTGTTTATTTTGCATTTCGGTTATTTTGAACGAATTTGTCTTTCTTTGTATTATAGAAAACGAAATCATGTATAAAAAAAAGAATTTTTAAAATATTTACATA
>JAQFZE010003314.1:0-12819 GCA_034695245.1 Dicyrtomina saundersi | reverse complement strand
AAAAAAAAGGAGCATAGCATCAATGGCATTACCCATGTATATACATAATAATTAAATATCTAACTTGCTGTCTACACTGTCTACCCCCGTCCTTTTAAATATTACACGAACCAACAACTATACTATACTTATACCAGTACTATATAGTTGTAAGTTGTACTACTAATAGTAGTTAGTATTACGCTCTTTTTACTCAAATTACATCGTGTATTAAATATGTGGGCTATAATATTATGTAGTTCCAATAGTTTCTAGTTGTGCTGTACCCTCGTTAACTAAACATCTCACTTATTAAATAAATATCACCACAAGCTGATGATGGCATTGTGGCATTTGTGGCACACTTTAGCACACAAGTATATTTTCCACCATCGGACTCCTCCTAGATGTAAAATACAGAAGACGGTCTCTCCAAATTCTTTTCAGATCAAAATTTTGTATAATAAAAGTATTATAAAATACTTACTACTTACCCTGATGATATATATATTTTTGTTCATAAAATAATTTTTTTATAAAACTTATAAAATATATATATATATTATAAACCTTACTCAAGGATTTCTCTGCGATCAAGAGTAATTTTAATGATGACTGACATGTTTAACAATTAATGCAATGTTTCAAAGCGAGTCACAATTTATGAGTCTGAGCCTGGCCTACTAATGACAGTCCCACTGTAATTTCTGTAATGGCTAAAAAAAACTAGAATTTTATAATATTATGCTTTCTATTTTCTATAACATGAGCAGAAAAGTAATTGTATTGTTGTATACTTAAGTACTGTGCTGTGCTGTAAAATGAAGAACAGAACCGACCAGTTTTAATAAAAGTTTTCAAGTAATTTACTGCTATGTCGGCTTTCAGAGCTTTTGCTAATACTTTAATTCGCAAAATGTAAAAATTATTGGTGACAATAAAAGCTACTAATAATTCATATGAAATAATGCAAACTTTACAATGGCTATACTTTACAGTGTTACAGTATGTTGAGAAGCATTATTTTATGACCGAAATTTATGATTCCCTGTGTATACTGTATAAAACCGGCAAATCATTCATTTTACAACTATTTCACATAAATTAATCTTGTGTGTGTGAGTAATTAATTGAGTAATCAGAAATCAAATAATGGTATAAAGAAGTGAGGAGGGATATAATAATCGTAATTAACTATAGAGAGGAGAGACAACTACCAGCAACTACTGAAAATATAATATTTTGTACGAAATGGCCATCTACAGAAAATGTATTTGGCTAAAGGAGAATTATGGAATGGTTAAGTACGAGGAACGACCATTGGCGTCACTACAACTCAGCCATACTTTTGGACTTTTTTTTTCCAAAGTCGAATATATAATTGCGAATAGATATCTCACTGTTCGTTCAACTGGGCTCCCCTTGGTCCTTGCATTGCATTGCGTTGAAGTAGAGCAACATAAAGGAGGTCCGCCACATCACAACATTTAAGTAATATTGTATAAATTGTATTGTAAAGTAAACGGTAGTCAAAGTCATCACCAGCAGAGGAGGAGGAATATTATCTATAAAATTGAAAATACTAACTTTTACTAGTGACAGACTTGGTCTTTAAACATTAAATACGTATTATCCTCATATCGTCCATCACTAGTCTCCAGTCTGTTCTTTGAAGGTACTCTGTTCAAACACTTAAAATCATTGTCCACGTCGAGATTAATTTGACATATTAAAATCTAGTGCCACCGACCGACGGGCGGACCGACTTGCATTCCACTCTACTACTACAAACTACTACAACGCAACTTAAAAAAATAGCAACCGGAAAGAAGGTTAATAACTATTTTGATTTATTCACTTTTTGTAGCTATTAATTCATTGAAAATATTCTTAATTTCTTAACAGAAGCTGAACAGTTCTCCAAGATTTCAGTGTGGTCAGGTTATTTCTTCTACATAATAAAAATATTGTACTGTGTTGAATGTACATATAGTAATTACATTGGGTGTAGAAAACTGACAGCTTATTGATTATTCATGGAGTGTAGAACTTTGTAGAATGGAGGTTATTCATCATTCATGGAGTCATACTAGCTAGTTAGTCTCCCTGATTGTAACTTTTCTTTTCTCTGTCATCTGTAGTTAAGCTCCCTTTTAACCTAGGGAGTGTCATTTAGTTCTTACAGTAGAAAGATAAAAGGTATGGTTTAAGAGAAATTGTTGTAAAAGTATAACAGAATATATATATGTGTGTGCTGTGTTTTGTGCATTTTTTGGCATCGCAATTTTGTTACGCTTCAATGATTTCCCTTTCGTGGATTTCGTCTCAATCTCTTGTCCTTGATTACCTACGCTTTGTTTGCTAGCACACAATATCGTTGAAATTATCCACTTTTGACGTTAGTGTGTAGACATTTCACATTTAAGTAGTTTTATTTTGTTACGTCGCTCTCGTACTCTGTTGTATTGATTGTGCAGTTTCTTCTAGCAGAGGCTTTATAGAGTTTGACAGATTCGAATATATATTACTGACAGATGGTATACAAACGAGATTTAACCGATGCAGTCGAGTCATAAAGGGTATTTCGTGCAGATTTCTCTGTTATTTATCTCACTATTGTAATTATATTGTCGTCATAATCATAATGTATGACTCAGCTTTAATGAGTTATATATTACTCACCTGACTTCAACCTCAGCGTGCTCATTATTCTTACTACTCGGCATCGATCTTTGAGTCGTTGATATTTTGAATAATATAATAGTTAAAATTGCACTTAAAATTGTATTAAAGTACATTCAGCATTACGTCATAGATAATAGCTCTAGCAGTGTTTAATATTTGGTTGGCGTTGTAGGTGGTAGATGATAGTACTTCGATATAGTAGTGGGGTCAAGCTTAATTTTAACTCGTTCTGAAGACGATGTCCTAATCATTAATTATATTCAATTTGTATCTTCCATGTTGGTATGTAGCGTTGTCGTTTGGTGCTATATACTTTTATCATCTTTGTCCTGGCTTAAAGGCGAGCAACTAACTAGTGACTGGCTGGAAATAATATTATTTAAAATCTAAGTATGATTGTATGGTGTATTTGTATAATTTTTGTATACCTATACATATTATGCGGATTGGGAAAGCCAGAAGTTATCATGCACATCAAAGGTGTCTGGGCAGCGCATACTATACCCTGTCATGACACCTTGATGTACAGAATTCTTATATCATTATAAATCGCTAAGTAGTCAAGAAAGATTTCGTAATCGTTATATTTTATATTACTGTACTTGTTAGTACTAGTATAATATTGATTGATGCTTATGATGATAACCCGCCAGTTTAGCGTAGTGGGGGTTCCAAGGTAACTAGAGCTCGTAGGGTTGTAACATGAATTATGTTAGCGCTTCTTTTCAATACAGTTAAGGTCAATTAGTTTAAGCTCAGCTTTAAATTTGGTGGCGTTACATTCAGAATTGTTTTAAGCTTAAGGGATTTTCAGAATCATTTCATGAGTCTTTATTTTTTCTGAATTTCATTTTTTCATTCGTAAGATTAATTCAGTTGTATTTTTCGTCTTTTTAGATCCTAGTTTGAGTTTCAAGTGTATTAAATCAAAGTTAAACCGCAGTCATGGATGAGGAATACGATGCCATTGTACTCGGTACTGGATTAAAGGTAAAGATTGAAGAAACGTTTCAAGAGTAATACATTATTAATATGGCACTCTAATACTCACTAGTCAGTTTATTATTGAAAGCATTGTTATTGTTAGTAAGTGAAAGGATTTACTTCTGTTGCTAGGAATGCATCCTTAGTGGAATGCTGTCTGTGTCTGGAAAGAAAGTTTTGCATATTGACCGTAACAAGTACTATGGAGGAGAGTCAGCTTCTATAACACCCCTGGAAGATCTGTTTGGAAAATATAACTCTCCTAACCCTGATGAAACGTATGGAAGAGGACGAGACTGGAACGTAGATCTGATTCCAAAATTTCTCATGGCTAATGGCCAGTTGGTTAAATTGCTCATTCATACAGGAGTCACTAGATACTTGGAGTTCAAGTCGGTCGAAGGAAGCTATGTCTACAAGGGTGGCAAGATTTCCAAAGTACCTGCCGATGAAAAGGAAGCGCTCACTTCTGGTTTGTGAAACACACAAAAGCTTGTCTTGAAATTGAAGTGAAAATACTATGCCTATTGTAATTTCAGCCTAAAATCAATGTTGTAATCACTATTTTCCATTTTGTAACAGATTTGATGGGCCTGTTCGAAAAACGTCGGTTTAAGAATTTTTTGCTGTACGTTCAAGAATACAGGGAAGATGATCCAAAAACGTGGAAAGATTTCGATGGACGAGTTCAAACAATGACTCAGCTGTATGAAAAATTCGGTTTGGATGGAAACACGCAAGATTTCACTGGACATGCCCTCGCCTTGCACAGAGATGATGAGTACTTGAAAAAACCAGCTTTAGAAACCATTACTAGAATCCGACTCTACAGCGAGTCCTTAGCGCGTTACGGAAAAAGCCCATACCTTTATCCATTATATGGTCTTGGAGAACTTCCACAAGGCTTTGCACGGTACGTTGGTTTGGTTGTGTACTATTAAGAATATGGGGTACTTTACTTTCCCTCCGTAATGTGACTGATGGATGTAAAGTAGGTAATAGAATAATTATATGCAGCGTTTTGTATCTTTTAATATTTCGATGTGTGTGGTTCTTAGTTTGAGTGCTATCTACGGTGGAACGTACATGTTGGACAAAGCTGTGGATGAACTTGTTGTAAATGAATTGGGAAAAGTTGTGGGAGTTAAATCTGGTGATGAAGTTGCAAGGTGTAAGCAAGTGAGTGAGAAGTACAAAATAACCGATAACTGTTTCTTCTGCACATTTTGCATTTCATTCATTGTGTGGTTTATTTATTTTAGGTTTACTGTGACCCATCGTATGTAACGAACCGTGTGAAGAAGGTTGGTCAAGTCATCCGCTGTATTTGCCTATTGGATCATCCTATTCCTAATACCAAAGATGCGTTGTCTACACAAATCATCATCCCTCAAAAACAAGTCAATCGAAAATCTGGTAAAGAAAACTTTATATCATATTGTAAATTCAAATTTATAAACATTTTTTTAAAAAAATTCCTTTAAAGTCTTTTAATTTTCTTAAAAATGCTTCCTGTGTTTACTATCTTTATGGAAAGCGTAATCTAGCGCCCGTTGTAAATAAATATTTACTTTCTACCTCTCTCTATCTCTGTGTATTGGGTACAAAAGTTTTAATCGGATACGGTCACGTCGTCCAGCGTCATTGTGAACCAATGACGGGCTTGCTGTAGACAACAAGTAGCACATGCCAACAACACCATAGTTAATGCGCTAAAGAGATGTTGAAAAGAATTGGTTTCTTAGTTTTTCGAAAATTTGAATTTTTATTTTAAAAGTAAAGTGCAAAAGTTTGTAAGAAAATACCGTAGATCACAATTTCAGTGAAGTTTCGTTTTTGGGTAACACTTTACTGAATGTGACTTTAAATGAGTATTTGGTAGAAAATTGGGCCGGGTTAAAGAACCAGAATGTTTTAATCATCATTTAAATTCTCGTATAAATAAATGCATAAAAATTAAAATATATAGATGGATTTAAAAATTGCTTACCCCTGGTAAAGGGGGGATGTTTCTGGTCGTTAAAGTGCTTGCTTGCTTATGAAAACGCGTCAATTTCTAACTTAGAAACTTTATAAGTTCAGACGGCAACTGTAAGAGATGCAGATATGTTCAAATTGAAGTCACTCCTGCGTAGTCGGCCTACAATTAAAGCTCAAGAATAGGAATTATATAGGCCTGCATCTTTTGATATTATAGTCCAAAATTTCTTAAGAGAGCTCTAGGGTAAGATTTATTGCTATTTTAGATTCAGTCATCATGTCCACCAAAAACATTTCCTCCTTACCAAGGGGCGAGATCTTTGTAAATATTTCCGTAGATTCCTGTGTATTGAAACGAGGAGTTGATGTTTTTAAACCACGGTTTGTTAAACCATACCCTATTTTTCACCATAAATTAAATTTAGTTGGCAGCAGGACTCAGTTAAAGTCATTTTCGGTAGAAATTGGTACACAACATAAGCTAATCTTAATTTAATAAGTAATCAGCAGTATTACCTTACTAACTTTCGTCCCAAGATTTTTGGACTTCTTTCCGTTTTTGAATATTTTAGAAAAACCACTGAACTAATTTTTTTTTATCGGTATCTCATATTAAGCACAATAAGCATATTATTTAAATGCAATATAATGTCTACATTACTCCACAACAACCAAAAGTTATACTACACCATGACGCATGGAACAGTAAGCGTATCTGACTAACTTTTGTATATATACATGCTGTATATTTAATTTTCACTCCCAGAAAATAACTCTGAGGAGCAAAGTCGGAAGAAAGAGCCCGTTTATTCGTATTTCGTACAAATTTTTAAACTGTGGTTCTACGTTTGTTTCCCAGATATTTACGTGTCCGTGGTGAGCTACACTCATCAGGTAGCTGCTAAAGGATGGTTCATTGCCATGGTGTCGACTACAGTTGAGACAGCAAATCCAGAAGAAGAAATTCGCCCTGGACTAGCCCTCCTGGGCCCAGTTAAGCAAAAGTACGTATCCAACATCATTATCATTTTTTTAGATTTTATCGCGTCTACTTTATTCGAAATGTGTGGATCATTGGAATGGTAATAGCTAATTGACTAGTGTGTGCTGTCTCTGCAGCGCCGTTCAGAATGGGAAGCAATTATGCTTAGATTGTCTTGTGCGTGTGAATGTGGGTTCATCTCCGTGAGACTAAGGCTTACTAAACTGAATAACCGAAATTGTTCCCATCTCAGGTTCGTCACTGTCTCGGATTATTTCGAGCCCACAGAGGATGGTGCAGGTTCCCAAATATTTATTTCAACTTCGTATGATGCAACAACTCATTTTGAGACTACTTGTTTGGATGTATTGGACATTTTCAAACGTGGAACGGGCGAAGATTTTGATTTCTCCAAAGTTAAGCATAATTTGGGCGAAGAAGATCAGTAGATGAACATTAAGGTAGGTCTCCATTTCATTCTACACATTTATGTATCTTCAATTCAATGTGATTATTACCGTTGGCAAGGGCTATCACAGGCTCAAATACTGTCTATACTGGATAGCTTTCAATATTTTCAGCAAAATATGTTTGCTCAATTTAGGCAAAGAATTATCGTCGTTGGACGACAGTGTCAAGTTTATTTTAATAAAGTTGTCTTTCTCTCTACAACAAAATTTTAAATTATAAATAACAGTAATTAAATTTCGAAAACACCATAAGTATTATTTGAGAAGAAACCTCTCTAGTCGCGCTACTCATTGTCAGAGTACTTTACTTTTTACTAATATTGTGCGCCGTCTTATAATTTTTAAAAAAATATACATTGTAATTCACTTTATTCGGTCAAAAACCAAGAAAATTACAAATCTTGAATTCATTTGATATCATTACCGCTAACAACATTATTTTTAACAGTAAAATTTTTTTCCGAGAATGAGTTCCTTTTTAACATAAGCTAGTTGTATTATTAAATTATTAATTATTGATGTAGTGTGACTCTAGTTAAACATTTGAGATGTACCTCTTTAGTAGACACAGGTACATCGTTGAACATGATTGTTTTTGCGTTGGATGTATGGTACTGAGCTAATTTTTTTTATTCAAGCAGGTGCACATTCCATCTGCTGTGTTGTCCTAACCTGAAATTTCAACTTCAACCTAACAAAACATATTATGTGTGTATACCCTATCAACTAAATTAAAACGTCACACTCAACAGATATGGCTCGATGAATTGATCATTCCTCATCAGTTTCTATACTCTGCATTACAGTGTGGTCCTTACAAGAGAAGTTTATGAAAGATTTTTTTATACGCAGTTATATGCTGTCTAATGAGCAAAGGCTATAAAACTAAACACAAAAACTCCGCTTAAAGTATTTAATATATGAATTCAATCATGTTTTGTTTTAAAAATGAACTAATCTGTAGGACACATTTCGTTAAGAGGTAAAAATTGCTGATTGTCAGTCACCATGTTTGTAATTTTTTCTAGTTAAGTTTTGCTCTATCCATTTGGTTAATGTGTATGATTAAATCAAGGTATACTATTAAATTCACCTGTAGATAATGTTTTTCTCTGATTCTATGAAGTTAAGCTTGAACAATCTAAAAATTGAAAATTACGGGCACATTAAATATGTATCTTTTCAATTTATTGTTTCTCTTATGTGATCCTAATTTAAACTGTTAATGTAACTCTGTAGTTTTTAAGACGAACCAAGTAGGCACTATCTTAAGTGAATAAACGAAATCAGTGAATATGTATTTGTACTGTCCGATTTGCTAACCTGTAGACATTCTATAAATCGATAATGAATGAATGCTTGCATTCATTAGAAATTTAATTATAATTCGCCGGTAGTTACAATTAAATAATAAAGATAAAAAAATAATAATTCTTTAGCGTATTATTAGAAATGATCCATCAAAAATTTTAAAGTCTTAGCTAGGTTTTCTATTGTGAGTGAAAAACATTTTGGCTGCTATTGGCTAAAGCTATGATAAAGCTGAGTAGTACATTAGATGTTTCGAATGCGATATAATTTATAATGTTTGTACTGTGCTGCACGGTACTGCACATGCAAACATCTGAACGTATGCTTAAGCATTGTATCTTTTCCAAAAAGTAAATAAGCTTTATGTAATTATTAAACAGATGCTACTTTATTGTGATTGATTTATAATAGTAAATCATTTAAAATCATAAAGAATTCATGAAGCTATCACAATCAAATATTATCACGCATACTTTTGCTGCTGCGGTAATTTTGCTTTGCTTTGCAATTTGTTGGTATTCATTATGCTTTTGCCTTTATAGTGTAATGCATACATGAGTATGAATAACTCAGTAAGTCGTAGTTTGTAATTTACCAACGGAATATTCTTAAAATAAGAGCAAAGGAAACTAAGGATAATGCTGTTCTGGTCAGCAGTTTTAATTTGGCATTTACGTATATTGAAACATCTTCGAGGCAATGTAACTCATTTAATTACTAGCTGTTTGAGATGTCTATTGGGTTTATGCACATTTAATATTGTTAAATTCTGTGTAGTTCATCATTTGTTTTATTTTCAGTTAGATAATCATGTTTTAAAAAAATGGTGAATGTAAAATTCCGTATCTAAGCTTTTGAATAAATTAGTGTCTATATTCGTGTTTGGTGTCTGAACAAAGTTTTACATAGTTTGTATATATTTCACTGATAATTTATTCCTTTCATATACTTATCCCATGCAATAATTTTTCCAACATATTTAATATTTATCCATATGAACTACCATTAGTTAGAAACTATATTACTGACATTTTAGTGACATTTATTTTTCAATAATTCTTAATTATAATTATTTTACTAAAATAAATCCACTCTAAAAGTAATATCTCATTATTATAGCGTCATCAACAATTATTGGATGTTTCAGTTTTGTCTGCATGCTTAAACGTATCACTAAAACTTGTAAATGCTGGCGCAAAAATTAAAATTACGTGGAACTATTTTAATCTCAATCTTGGAAAACAATCAGAAACATTCACTAGGAAAGCACACCTTCCACAAAAACTGTGCTACTTCTATATTCTTCTGATGAAGAATGACAATTTGATACTTTATTTACAACAAACGTATAATATTATGTAGATTATAAATGCTCAACAGTATTTGCGACACGCCACTAATTAGACAAATAGATAAATCTGAAAATATATCGATTCAAAGTTGTGTTTGTCCACTGCAACAGTGTTGCTACGCCAATGTTCAGTCAAATCAAGTGGTTTAGGTTTAGAACAGTTACAGTCTTACAGTAGCCACAAATTATTACACACTAGTTTTGTCAGACTGGCTTACTGGATGCCGAAGCATCATTACTATTTTACATACAAGATAAATAATTTATAAACAAAACAAAAAAAACCTAACATAAAAATTAAAACTCAAAATAATCAGTGGTAAACCCTAATCTTTTCAGATAGTGTACTAATTTTGATCAATTCCAAAAACATTTTCATGCCCACCCGACATGAGATTCAAACTCAACGAACCTTAACCCATTATTTTAATCGTACAAAACTATAAAATGCATTAGTCACAATTCAAATTCTAAATTTAAAGTACGTAGTGATTAGTAATAGAAAATAATAATATTAGGTGTACCATATTTTTAGGCATTTATAAGGATAACTGCCGTTTTAAAGCATAATACACTAGTTACAATACAACTCTAATTACTTTACCATAAGCGTAACCTATTAGAAAATTAATGTGGTGAAACTGCTACAGCATGCATACATAATATTGGCGCTTTCAGAAGCATCATAATCCTCCAGAATTTCGTGTACAAGGTCTTTAACTTGAATCAGACCCACTGCTTGACCCACTGCTGCTGCCATTGCCATTGCGACGATCAGACTTGGAAGATTGTTTGGGATCATTACTCGAGTCACTGTCATGACCATTGGAACTTTTGCGAGAACTACCCGGAGATGACGAGGGTTTTCTACCAATATTACCGGGTTTAGCACCCTTTTGTCCTTTGTTGTCATGCTCATTATTCGAAGTGGCTATATTATGACTTGGAGGTTTCCATCGTATCTTCCCTTGAAGGTATCGTATAAGTTTTTGAGGTATTTTCTCACGAACCACTATTGACGAGACCTTTTCTAATTTTTCACGATCTTCCCACTCTACCAAATAAAATACTTCTTTACCCGCCTGTATATCAAAGGGAGCAACACCTCGAACTGCTACTGCTTTCCAACCCTTCTCAAATCCATTTGGTCCAGCTACCTACACACATTCGTCGAAAAAATAATTCATAAAATTGCCAATAATCATAATTCACGGTACAGTCATAAGTAATGATAACATTGAAAAAGAAGGATTGATCACCTCTTGCTTCTTTTTATTTTCAGTGGAGATACTGTCTTCATAATGTTCCACTAACTGTGGACAGTTGGTAAGATTTGAAAGAGGCTCCCACGTGTTTGTCGATCTGAATAATTTAAATACAAAATATAAACGGTTTATGCTTAAATAATAAATTTTAGAGGATACGGGCATTTATTATTGTTAGATACCACTCCTATAAATTAACAATTTAGCAAATTAACTTCTTTTCAAAAAAATAGGAACATTCAACTTACGGAGGCCAGTCTTTCCATTTAATGAAATACTCAACGTGACCGCCTCGAATTCGTTTCCCCACAACTTTTTCTACCACCCATTCGCCCTCGGTTTCGTCATCTCCGGAAATGCTTTCTGAGAGTTTGGTTGTTGATGCGCCATCAGAATCAGAGATGTACTCTTTACTTTTCTTTGATTTTTTTGATTTTGATCCCGAACTAGAATGTTTGTGGCTCCGTTTTTTTGTAGAGGTTGAAGGCATTGTTCAACAATGAATAAAACAAGGTCCAGTTAAGAGCCAGAAGTCGTGGGATTGACTACAACCTGTTGTCAGAATTAGTAATGACGAGTCGGTTTAAAAAACAACTGACTGGAGACACATCAATTTAAACGAGTTAGGATTATTTTTTGAAATGACAACATACTAATATGTTTGAAAAAGCGTCATTGCTATACACATTCAACAAATACATATACATGTACAAGAATGTTGAATGTCCTGACTAGTAAGTTGATGTTAATATGGTATATGTCCATACACATCAAATGTCAAATATATTCATGCAACTGCATGTAAGTAATGTAATGTATAAATGTATTATATATCTACTTGTAAACACGAATCAATGAATAATCTAGCCCTGAAATTCAAAATTCACTACCGACTGACACTAAAAAAAAGAGAATAAATTAAAATTCCAAGTGGGAATTTTATGATTATAAAATAGTTAATGATTTCATCATGCAAGCACAAGACCCAATCACCAATAAAAGAAGTACTCACCGAGTTGATCTGACCGAGCAGAATGAATGAGCTAAAGCCAAAGCCAAACGCTCGTCTGAGCACCCGGGGCCGGGAGTCAAGTAGCCAAGCCAATTCACAATTGATATTTGCTATGTAGCCTATGTAGCAGGAATCCGTCGCCAAATTGTAACTGAATTAAATGCAACTGTCACCTGTCACCCACTGCTAAACAACAGTCGTTCGTAATTCCTCCTTTATCGGACTATTCAGATAAATAGATTAAATAGAAGACAAGTGACACGATCATTACTTTTTAACTGAACTACTAAAATACCTACTCCGAGGAATCTCAAGCCAATCTTCTGAAGTATAAAGAGAAAGTAGGGAGAGCCGCTGAGCACGGATGCGTACAGTGTTAGTTTTAGAGGGCTAACACAAATGACGTCAACGAACTTCTAGATTTTTGAAACCCACCCACCTTCATTGTCATCTCCTTTTAACCATTGCGTAAAAGGTCATATTTAACATTACGTGTCATAATTTGACGACCTGACCACCGTATAGAACCAATACTGGCGCCATTTGTGTTACCTCCCTAATATGTGAACAGGAAAACTCAGCAGTCAGCAGTAAAGTCCTTAAATACATAAAACGTACTTGCTTAAGGTTACAATTTTTGGCGCTTTATTACTTTCATTCTTTTGTGAACCAGACATTCAATGGCTAAAAGGGACGTTCAAGGCCTCGCAAATAGTCTCTATGGGAAATGTAGTGGGAACTGGAACTGGGCACTGGGTACTACAGCATACAGTCACTACACAGTGTAATGGTTGACGGTA
>JAQFZE010003313.1:0-12820 GCA_034695245.1 Dicyrtomina saundersi | reverse complement strand
TTCAGCCACTTTTACAAACAAATTGAAAAAATGGCAGTCCACACGAAAACTTGACCTTTTGTTAAAGCAAGTGACTTCAGTTCGTGTAGATTCTTCAGCTTAAAGCCAGCGCGCTATTCAAATAGAAATTGACTTACATAAGGAAACTTAAAATCTTAACAAAATTTAGGTTGGCAAACCTTTGAAAAGCTCTGTGAGCCGATTTTAAGGTGTCCTCACAAGGGCAATGTGGAATTTAAAATCATTCCTCTAGCACTTTTTTACTCACTTTGCACCTAAGATCGCATTTTCTCAGGAACAAAAGCGTCATTAAATTCAGGAAAGTAAGCTGAGCCTATCAGAGTAGGCTCATATTTAGCCACTTTTACAAACAAATTTAAAAAATGGCAGAGTCCACACGAAAACTTGACCTTTTGTAGGGGCAAGTGACTTGAGTTTGTGTGGATTCTTTAGCTTAAAGCCTGCGCGCTATTCAAATAGAAATTAATTTACATAGGGAAATTCAAAATTTTAAAAAAATTTAGGTTGGCAAACCTTTAAAAAGCTCTGTGAGCCGATTTAAAAATGTCCTCACAAGGTCAATGTGAAATTTAAAATCATTCGTATAGCACTACTTTACTCACCTTGCACCTGAGATCGCATTTTCTTAAGAACAAAAGCGTCATTAAACTCAGAAAAGTAAGCTGAGCCTATCAAAGTAGGCTCATATTTAGCCACTTCTACAAAAAAATTGAAAAAATGGCAGAGTCGACACGAAAACTTGACCTTTTGTAAGAGCAAGTGACTTGAGTTCGTGTGGATTCTTTAGCTTAAAGCCAGCGCGCTATTCAAATAGAAATTGACTAACATAAGAAAACTCAACATCTTAAAAACATTTAGGTT
This sequence comes from Dicyrtomina saundersi, assembly GCA_034695245.1. NCBI lineage: Eukaryota > Metazoa > Arthropoda > Collembola > Symphypleona > Dicyrtomidae > Dicyrtomina > Dicyrtomina saundersi. Next base: position 11,938 of record JAQFZE010003313.1, on the reverse strand, counting down.
GCCAAACCTTTGAAATGTTCTGTGAGCCAATTTAGAGGTGTCCTCACAAGGGCAATGTGAAATTTAAAATCATTCCTCTAGCATTACTTTACTCACCACGCACCTGAGATCGCATTTTCTTAAGAACAAAAGCGTCATTAAACTAAGAAAAGTAAGCTGAGCCTATCAAAGTAGGCTTATATTTAGCCACTTTTACTAGCAAATTGAAAAAATGGCAGAGTCGACACGAAAACTTGACCTTTAGTAAGTGCAAGTGACTTGAGTTCGTGTGGATTCTTCAGCTTAAAGCCAGCGCGCTATTCAGATAGAAATTTACTTACATAAGAAAACTCAAAATCTTAAAAAATTTAGGTTGCCAAACCTTTAAAAAGTTCTGTAAGCCGGTTTAGAGGTGTCCTCACAAGGGCAATGTGAAATTTAAAATCATTCCGCTAGCATTACTTTACTCACCACGCACCTGAGATCGCATTTTCTTAAGAACAAAAGCGTCATTAAACTCAGGAAAGTAAGCTTAGTCTATCAAAGTAGGCTCATATTCACCCACTTTTACAAACAAATTAAAAAAATGGCAAAGTCTACACGAAAACTTGACGTTTTGTGAAGGCGAGTAACTTGAGTTCGTGTGAGATTCTTCAGCTTAAAGCCAGAGCGCTATATAAATGGAAATTACCTTACATTTAGAAACGCAAAATCATAAAAAAATGTAGATTGGCAAACGTTTGAAAAGCTCTGTTTGCGGATTTAGAGGTGTCCCCACAAGGGCAATTTCAAATTTAAAATCATTTCTTTAGCACAACTTCACTCACCACGCACCTGAGATTGCATTTTCTTAAGAACAAAAGCGTCATTAAACTCAGGAAAGTAAGCTGAGCTTTACAAAGTAGGCTCATATTTAGCCACTTTTACAAACAAATTGAAAAAATGGCAGAGTCCACACGAAAACTTGACCTTTTGTTAAGGCAAGTGACTTGAGTTCGTGTAGATTCTTTAGCTTAAAGCCAGCGCGCTATTCAAATAGAAATTGACTTACATAAGGAAATTAAAAATCCTAAAAAAATTTTGGTTGGCAAACCTTTAAAAAGCTCTGTGAGCCGATTAAGAGGTGTCCTCACAAGGGCAATTTGAAATTTAAAATCGTTTTTCTAGCATTTGTTTACTCATCACGCACCTGAGATCGCATTTTTCTTAGAACAAAAGCGTCATTTAACTTAGGAAAGTAAGCTGAGCCTTACAAAGTAGGCTCATATTCAGCTACCTTTACAAACAAATTGAAAAAATGGCTGTCCACACAAAAACTTGACCTTTTGTGAGGGCAAGTGACTTGAGTTCGTGTGGATTCTTCAGCTTGATGCCAGCGCGCTATTCAAATAGATATTGACTTACATAAGGAAACTCAAAATCCTAAAACAATTTAGGTAAGCAAACCTTTGAAAAGCTCTGTGAGCCGATTTAGAGGTGTCCTCAAAAGGGCAATTTGAAATTTAAAATCATTTTTTGTAGCATAACTCTACTGACCTTGCACCTGAGATCGCGTTTTCTTAAGAACAAAAGCGTCATTAAACTCAGGAACGTAAGCTGAGCATTACAAGTTAAGCTTTTATTTAGCAATTCTTACTAACAATTTCGAAAATTAATCAAGTCATTACAAAAACGTGACCTTTTAGGGCAAGTCGCTTGGCATGGTGTGGATTCCCTAGCTGTATGCCAGCTTACTATCCTTAATATTACTAACTTACATTAAAAAAACTACAAGTTTATTAACACATTGTTATCACAAATCTGTTGAAGTGAGCCAATTTAAACATTCTGCATGAGCGCAATTCAGTATTTGAAATTAATTTTTTTTAATTACTGTAGTAACATTAGTCAAATTTGTAAGTTTCGAGCATATCTCTATCATTCAACAAACTTTTGGCTTAAAATAAAGACACCTGTCTTTTTATAACCTTAATGTTTCGGTTACAGCAAGCCTTTTAAATAGTTAGTTGTTGGAGACATCTGTTATGTATTTTGTATTTTTGGGGTGTGATTGCATGTTTAGATAGTATTGTGATGTATCTGCTTGCTACTAATTTGCAGTGTTGTGCTTTATTTGCAGTGAAGGGTTGAGCAGAAGCGTAACTAAATCACGCGTAAATTACATACTACTGTCAGTGGGAATTTTGATCTATCTAGTTTAATATATAACTTGAAAGTGTCGGTTGTTTTGTTGTATGTTTTTGTTACATCAGCTTTCTTGTTGGATACATTTAATACACATTCTATAAAGTACATTGCATTACATTAAGACAGCATGCTTTAACTCTATTACTTTTAATTCAGCTTAAAGTAATTTTAGGTTTATTTTGAATCGAGGTTTTAATTTTGTTAAATCACAGCAGTAATAAGTATTGTTTTACAATAGTGGTATACCTGTGCATTGTATATGTTAAATTCGCTAGGATGTTTCATCGGAAGTTGTTAGACGAGGAAGAGAAAAAAGTAAGCTGCTTTTATTGTGTTCAAGACAATAAAGAAGAACAACTCTTTTCCCGAAACCTACAGCGTCACTGCGATCGTAGGCATGACAAAAAACGAAAACGTGTGGCAACTGAGGTAAATTAATAATGTGTTTCCTATATATCAGAAAATAATTTTTTCATTTTGTAGACCTTGTTAGGACACGTTTGACGGCATTCTCTTTCTCAAGCTAGGTATAAGTTCACGAGTTTTTAGGAATTTTAAAACGCTAATGTTGGATATGTACTGCCAGAATTTTATATAATAAATACAAAAAGTCAACATTATTTATTTGTTTCATAGGAAAATATAGCTGAAATGCGAAGAAAACAAGAGCAGGAACGTATTGACGAAGAAATTTCTGAACTTCAAGCCATAAGAGATGCTGAAAAATTAAGAGAAAATGAAAAGAGGCTTGCTGAAGAACACATTCAGCAGGAGAAAATAAAGCAAAATAAAGAACAAAAACTTGTTGAAAAAGAAGCAATGGAAAAAGCTGAAAAAGAAAGAGTGGAAAAAGAAGCAATGGTAAAAGCTGAAGAAGACAGGATTAAAAGAGAAGCAATGGAAAATGCTGAAAAGGAAAAAGCTATGTTAGATACTCTAAAGGAAGCTGAAGAAGATCAGCAAAAACAGGAATTACTAAAAGCTACTATAGAGACACAATCTATTTCTATAAATCACAGCAAACCTGAAGAGTCACAAAATATTTCTGCAGTAGATGCAAACAAGCTGGTAGCTCCGCTTTCGTCACCATTAAGCAGAACCTTAACATCTTGCTTGATCAGTTCTGTCAAAGAATGTTTTGATGAATGTAATTTACGTAAATATCTCGATAGCATTAGCAATTGCAACGAAGAAAGCCAATTATCAACAACCAATGACTGTACAACCCTTGCAATTCCATCACAATCAAGCAACCAAAGTACTTTTCTTAATTCTGACGTTGGCACGATATTGGAGTTTACTGCAAGTTTAGAATACAACGAAAAATCTGACCCAGAATTGAGTGTAATTTGTCATGAACTTCAAAACATACTAAATCCAACATTTAACGCTGTTCAAAATGACAATAAAACAATGCAAAGAGTAGAATTCAGGGAAAGTGACCCTTTTGAACTGCAAGCTGCATTAACTGAAATCAATAATCTTATTGATCAACAAGAACGGAATGAACAACAAGAAGAAATATTACCATAAAAACGACAAAACGGAGTACCTTTGGATCTTACAGTTGAGAATGCAGTCTCCGCAAATGAAGAAAATGCTTTTGAAGGTACTTCTTCAAGATTATATCAAGTATCAGACAATTTTGTAACAAAAGAAGATTTAAACGCTTGGGGAGCAAAGATTATAGCTGAGGTTCAACACACTCAAGCCCAATACACAACTTGGCGAAAAACAGCCACAGTGTTTGCTTAACGCTGATACCCCCAAGAACAGGAAAGATCAAATTTTGTTAATTCGAAGCTCAAAGTCGGTCGAGGATATTTTACGGCATGCTGACGACTTTGAACTGACTGAAAATTATTTAGTTTGTAAACCCTGTAGAAGCCAACATCAAGACAATCCACAGAACAGAAAAGGTTCATTTAAGTGCAATTTCACAAAAGATGACAATTATGAAAATGCTAAACAGCCAAAAGCTTTTACTAACCTAAAAACCAGAGTGGTTGAGCATCTTGACACAAAAAGTCATAAAGGAAGCAAAGAATTCCAGGATATCAACAATCAACTGGATCAAGAAGAGCTGGATAAAAACTATTCTGCTTGAATGAATGTTGCTCGAACAGCTTACAAGTGCATAAAACTGCATGACAATAATTCCCTTTTTGAAAGTGAAATTCAAATTAATTCTGCGATGAACTTAGAAGTTGGAGAGCTCAATCACTCCGCCAACTTTGCAGCAGAAATGACCGGTCACTTTCATTCAACTTTACAAGAACAACATCAAGAAGTCCTTAAAACTCCGCTTAAAAGAACTAATCAAATTCCACCTTTCAGTGTTGTAAGTGACAAAGGGAGCCCTAACAGAAGACCACTGCACATTATAGGACTAATTTCGCAAATCAACGGTAAATTAAAACCTACTGTACTTGATATTGTGAAAGCTAAAGATGGCACGGGCAAAGGTTTGGCAACTGATATTCATAAAGCAATGAATCTATATTATTCAGACAACGAAATCAAAAGGAATTTTGTTTCAATGTCATTTGACGGGCAATACTTTCACTGCGATGTTCCTAACCATCTAATGAATCTATTAGATATTCCGCAAGCTAATAGAAGTTTTTACGCTGCTCAGTATGATATTGGCCATCTAATTGAGTTAGCTGACAAAGATGCGAAACCAAAATCAAATTAGGTTGAAGATACGTATTCAGTTATCACAGGCTTAAATCAAAAGTACGGTTATGGAAAACAGTTTATGGAATTAGAAGATCAGGTGGACAATTTTAATGATCAAAAAGAAGAATCAGAGGATAAACTAATATTTAAAAGGTTCAAACCCTTTAGTACAACAAGATTTGCAACATACACAGCAGGGGTAATTGAAGCTGTTAGAAATAACTATGGCGTTATTTACAATTCATTAAATGATAGTCAAGATTCTTTGCTGAATAATATATCGAATGCTGACTTTGTTCTGCAACTAAACGGGCTACGTGATGTTTATACCACTATTGGCGAAACATCTCGATCAGTTCAAAAACCGGACGTGTATAGCTGGAACAATGATGAAACTGTGGCAAGCTGTTCAACAAACTTAGAAGCAATGGCAGTGTCTCTAAAAGCAGATGACTTTGAAGCAAGTAATCCAAAGTTGAAATTTTATAACCAGGCAGTTCGTGAGATGCGGGAGGAGGGAACATATCAGGGAAAACCGTTGACAATTAACAAACAGGGTTTAAAGAATTTGCGACCAAGAAATAGGGAGACCGACGTTGAAGATGCCACAATTGAAAGTAAAATTAATGCAGTAGGAAATAAAATTGCGAAGCACATTGAAAATTTCAAAACCAATTTTGAAGATCGTTACGCCAAAAATAAAGCTCCGATGTGTAAAATTGATCAAAATTGCTTTTCATTAAAGGCAATATCTTCGCGTCCCGTCGAATGTATTCCACTGAAGTTTAAAAATTGTGTGGATATTAGTCAACGTACAAAATATATTCCAGACTCTTTGTCACTAGATGAATTGCAAAGGGAATACACCAATTTTTCAAAGACAGTGCACAACAAAGTTGAAGAATGGAAAGCAAGTTATCTTGATCTGCCTGTAAATGAGCAAAAAATTTACGACCAGCTCCTTAATTCGTCTTCAGAATTAGTGGGATGCCGCAATGTTGGTCATCTACTGGCTGCTGCAACTATAAGAACACATTGTGAGGCAATTACAGAATCAATGGGATCCGTTGTCTCAAAGCAAGTTCACGATCGGAAGAGTTTGACAGTGCAAAACCTAGCTAGAGAAACATTCATTTGCTGGAATGGTAAACAATTATGAATTGTAATTATTTATTGCATAAAGTACTTTAGTTAAAACTAGGTTTTTTTGTTATTACTATCAAACAAAATTGTTTTTATTTTACAGGTCCCTTTCCTGGCAAAAGTGCTGACCCGCTACTAGAAAGAAGCCTTGACAAAAAATTTGGATCAAGGCAAGATTGGCATTTCTATCGCAAAACAAAGAGAGCAGATAAGTTGAAAGACTTTGACGGGAAATTGAAGGTTATAGCACGAACACCAAAAGAAGGTAGAGTTCCTTTTAAAAAAACTTAATTGTATAAAGATATTTCAGGTTATGATTTAACACATCGAGTAATCGAAAATAGAATATATAATATATTAAGTATTCATTGTATGCACAAAAGTTTTAAAAGCAGTAGCTAGATGTAATGAACCGCAACATTTACATAAATACAGTAAGTTGTATCTTAACACAAATATGAAATATTTTATTATAGGGTAAATAAACGTATATTTGTAAAATATTGAATGTTAATAAATGAAAAAATGAAAGCCTTGAACAACTTAAATAGCGTGACACCATAAACCTGTTTACTTCCCATTGTTAACAAACTTCATCATTTTTTGCACATTTTCTGTAGGATCTTTATCGTCAACATCCGTAGTGCGTTTGGCTTCGTTTAATCAATTTAAAAAATCACCCTACATGCATATAAAAATAAAGAAAATAATTTACATTCCACAAACCTTTTGTATACCAACTTATAAAGTAAAACACAAAATGGACTTACAAATAACATAGGACGTGGCTTCAAGCGGGCTGGGTCAATGGAGGTGTAGCTCCTTCTCTCACTCAGTGGGTGCTCCTCTGTTAATGCGTACCAATACGTAGGACTCTCATCGTCCTCCCGCAATGCAATAAAGAATTTTGCAGTTTGAAGATCTACAATGGGCTGCATTTTGACAAACTTGGTTAGCCTCATTAGGTCGTACCCAGAAAAACTAATTAAAACAACGCTACGTTATACAGAGTTTACAACGAGCAAACCATTGTTGATTGTGATAACAAACTTGTTTCAATTAAACTGTTACCCTCTAGTTTTTCCTGCAATTTCCAGATAATCCGTATCATCAAATATTTAAGTGTGGTTTCCCATGTAAAACTTCAGTAACTGAACTCGCTCTTGTTTTGTTGGAAGTGGAACATATATTTGGTTTTCAAATCTTCGCAGTACATTAGTAGGAATGTTATACGGATAATTTGTGGCCCCAAAAATGATCAGATTTTTATTTGCCATATTAGCCCTTGTTAAGAATTCATTTACAAGTCCAGAACTCGTAGCCTTTGAACTTGCAAGAAGACCGTCAATTTCATCTAAATTTATAGCAAATATTGACATATTTGCCATATCTTAAATTTAATTCATTCAAAGTTATGACAAATTTTGAGTTGTAACATTGATAAATGCTAATTGTATTCAAAAGTGTTGGAAATACTCATACCAAAGAACAACACAGTAGGAGAAGCAGATGCAGCTTCAAACGCAGCCTTCATATTGCTTTTAGATTCACCCACATAAGACCCGAGTATGTCTGAAGGAGTAATTGCCAAGTAATCAAACTTTGCGTAAGTCGCAAAAGCTCTAACTAGGCTTGTTTTTGCTGTTCCTGGAAACTGTAAGTTGATTAAGGATAGTAAAGATAACTTTATTATTTAAAGCATGTATAAGGTTAGATAACTATGTAAACTGTAAACTGTAACTATAATGCGCGTCCAGCATCAAAATCAACAAATATATTACCCCGTAAAGCAGACAGTGAGATGAGGTTTTTCCTCGATCGTTGATACCAAGGTCAGAAAACAGTTTTAAAAATTTTGTCTTTGGCATTATTACATTTAATAAAGCTCTTTTAACACTCCCAAGTCCAATTAAATTTTTAAAGTCCTCTTGGTAGCCTTCTCCGTTTTTAAGCTTCATAAACTTTGAAACTGCTTCAGCGTGCTTACTACAAATATATATATATTTCTTTTATTTAAATTTGCGTATACTTATTGCGTCCTTTCACAACTATGTCTAATATAAAGTAATTGAATACATTTTTAATAACATCTAACTTTTGTTGAGGTTCAGTGTGGCACGAACGACTGGCTATAGTTCCTGATGGTCTACCAGCCTCTGCAAATGTAATAAAGGGAGCCTGTGAGGTACCTGCCTGGTTGTTGATATCCAAAAACGATAACTTTCTTTCAATTGAATTAATCGCTACCTGCACTTGAGCCTGTGACGACCCTTCCATCGCTTGCACGCCTTTTAGGTCAATAAAGCAGAAAAAAATAGTTTGGTAATACTGGGTATGTATGGTATGGCATTTCAATAACAACTAGAGGCATAGTATACTTATTAAAATGCTTACACTTTGAGTAAAGATTTTTAGCCTCCTTGTAAAATCCAACGGAAGCTTGTACATTTTTGGCTACCTCTTCTTTCCCAGCAACTTTGTAAAGTTTATTTGCAATCGATATAACACTTGCTATTGACATTTTTACAATAATTTTAACCTTAAGTTTCAACTTATCTTTCTGCACACTCGTAGCAAACTAACTCTTTCGTTTCAATATTCTTAATACTGAAAGTGCTTGTCCTTAGTTGATTTCTCTATCAATGCCTAAATATTCAAATTATCCGCGTTTCGTCATATAGTTTATTCTCAAGACAAACACGCCGTAAAACGGAAAAACCGTATCATATTTCACCTATCAACCACCTCAAAGTAAAGCAAGGCGCACTGATTTGCTCATTACTTCACTGCCACTCTAAAGGTAACTACCTGTTCCTACTGATTAAAGAAATTTTTCAGCACTAAATCAAGTCAATGGATATAGTGAAATTTTATTTTGGCGACGGCATGGAGATTGCTGCCGTAAAACTAACATTTACAATTGTACCGTGTGTCATTGCTGTAATTATCTTGTGGTGGGCGCTGGAACAATACAAGTTTTCGAGATACCTATCTCCTGCACTAGTTGCTGCAACTCCCAACCCAGATTACATTAAGGTAACTTTCAGTAGTTATTTCACTAAGCCGAAATATTTTGGAAAATGATTTCTTTTAAAGTTTTGCTGAGTAATTGCGTATTTATTTTTTGTTGTCATTTAGTGATAGTTCTAATAAATTTTAAATTATAAATAGTCTATTACGATTAAATTTACTTTAAATTGCATATACTTTTTGAGAAATACGTATCAAAAAGTAATTATACAATAGCTAACAGAATGCGTAAAATTATAGTATGAACTAATCTTACAAAATTGTTTTTGTAGATATCTAGGGTTCCCCAGGTGAAGCCTGAAGTTGAACAAGCTGACGAAGCCGAAATGATTGAGTTTGATTTTCCGAATTTGGAGCATGACATGTACTACATGCGGAGCTTGTCTAACACTGTGGTTTAGTTACCAAGAGAAGCATTGTTGCCTACTTTGAGTTAGTTTCTATTATTGCCTAAATTTTTTATGGATTGTCAAAGATTTATTTCTATCATATTGAATACAAATTAAGCTCAAGAAAAAACAATGGTGTAATTACTGGAGTAAAAAATGATTCCTAATTAAAAACTTCAAAATTTCTAACTTTAAATTAATTATTGAATGTAAAAAGTGTTTTGATTGTGCAAATTTGTTGCTGCCGCTGATGCTTTTATTTTTGAGTTCTTTTTCGGGTGGGCATAGATTTTGGTTCTGCAAAATAATTACGTTAATATCCATAACTTTATAACAGCATACACTATAGTATGGTTGTGTTTGGTTAATTTACTATATTAGTCGATTAAAAGCACCCGGTTATATTCTACAAATATATAAATTGATGTCAAAAGCACAAAATCAAACTTACTGTTATGCACTGAATCAAATGGCATTTTAGGCATCCTACAGAGTGGCAATGGGTGCCAAGATGTTAACCGAGCTAAAAGTTTATAATTTCATAATATCTGTACTGATGTAGGTACAGTTTAATAAATCTTTAAGTTTAAATTTTATTATTAGGCTTACGTTCTTTTTTCTCTAAGTGGGTTCTTATTGCTTCCAAAGTAGTATCCTGTATCGTAATATTGGATGTAGACGGAGGCTGTTCTGCAGTAGGCAATATCGGCATAGCAGGTTCTGAACAACCTTAAATTTTATTATATTTCATATTTTATTATTATGCACAATAGTATAAAAGTAGTAGACATTTATTAAACAAATATTAAACCGGGATTTTGTTTGGCATTCTTAGCTCTAATTTTCTTTGCTTTTTTCTTCTTTTCTTTCCTGTCAAGCTGTGCCCGTGTTCTTTTTTTCTTTTTCCGTTTTCGCTTAGGTAACAAATAGGGAAAATGTTGTCGGAGAAATTTAAAGTAGTATGCTCGGCTAAACAGATTGCGTTCAAACTGCAGAAGTGGTGTTTCTATACAGTTGGTGCTAAGTGATTTGTTCAGAATCAGATATTTCATTTTTTCAATGACTTGTTGTCGGTACGTATCATGCAAATCTGCGGCTTTTTTTATTTGATGCACGTCAATTTTTATCCTGGGTAGGTTCAGAAGATCTTTTTCAATTCTTTTCTAAAATATCCACATAATGTTTAAAGTTTGGAATTTTTAACCAATAATTTACTTGTTATATATCGTCGGTGAAGAAGCATTTTTGACTAAGTCCAGTCCAGAACTAAATGCAGTACTGCCTAAGTCCATTCGTTTCTTTAAAGCACATTTAGCCAAGTCCATGCAAATTCTGTTCAAACCTGCACAGTTTGGTAGACTTGGGGAAAAGTGCTTTTAAGAAACGCATGGACTTAACCAGTAATGCTTTTAGTTATGGGCTGGACTTAGGCAAAAATGCTTCTGCACCGGCGATATACTATATACTATACTATACTTTATATTTATATTATACTTATATACATAACAAGTTTAACATAATATTTAGCGACCGATTTTGAAAGGTTCCATGGCCAGCGTCTAATTGCTTCAATTACTTTTGAGCACGGAAAACCTGCTAAAATTTAATACAATCATCTGTTATGTATCAATGAATTGTGCATAAATAAAGAGTTCTATTAGTAGTCATATACGTACTGCGTAACTATAACATACCACACTACGTTTTGCTATGGTATACTGTACTGCACTTTACTGCACTACTATAGTATACTATATTGCACTGCACTTTACTGCACTGTACTATAGTATACTCTACTGTACTGCACTTCACTGTAATATAGTATTCCATAGTATACTGTATTTTAGGGTTTAATGGAATACTGCAAAAAACAGGAAAACATTCTTCTATACTTCAATACTAAACTACTGATATACACTGGAAATTTTAACCTAATGAGTTTTTCATTACATTTTTGGAATTTTGCAATGATTACGTCCACTTGCCAGGAATCATAAGGACTAGTCCATTTTTCTAATTTGTATCCCATTTCCTATATTAAATTAAAATTTTCAAATTTCAAACTTTTGTGTGTAATCTCCCTAGCATTCACATTTCTTAAATTGGAAGAACAGATTACGTAACTTGAATGTTTTAGGCCAGATATTTTATTGGTAAAATCCTGTGAGTTTATTTTATATTAGCTATATTAAAACGTACATTGACTTACAAGAGAGGAAAAAGCAGCAGTGTGCAAAAAAATCCAAACAATTCGGTCTAGGCGGTAGTGGGTGCCGTAAATGGAAAAGTCAAAATACGGAAGCGTTGACTTATAATTTCATCACATTTGAAAAACTTTTCATGCAACAATAATTCCACCTACCTACCAACATGGAAAAAAATACACTTCATAAATTTCACGTTTATTGTACCTACATTATTGAGTTGCCCCTAAAGCAACTCTCTAATTTTGCTTGTAAAATAACTCCGTGACTAGGGTTCGTTCTGTTCTCCTCGGAAGAAAATGTAACAGGATACGGAACTTCACA
>JAQFZE010003312.1:0-12822 GCA_034695245.1 Dicyrtomina saundersi | reverse complement strand
CTTCCACAACACTAACTTCTGCGCAACCAGACGTAAAAACGCTACCTGACTAAGGATTCTCTCATACGGATCAAAAACAAACGTCGAGATATCGAGGACAGAGCACTGCTCCCCTCGGCCACAAAGTCAGGCTCACTTTTAATATCTATAATAACATGTTGAATATGAGGATTATTGTAAAAGGCGTTCTACCCCAAAGGAGACATGCAAGTTTGTATTACTAATAGCAAATGTACCAGTTGCTTCTTAGAATATGAATGTCTAATTGTTCGTGTAGTGGCACAGTTTTATTCTTTAACAATTATGGAAATACCTACAACGACAATCCTTTACACACCTAAATAGTTATTGCATTTTAATTTATTACAGTTTCGGTTTCAAATATTGAACCTTTCAAATCTGCAAAAAAAAATTAGAATTCAAAATGATTAAATTGGAAGACAATTAAATGTTTTTGTTCTTGAAGTAAAATTCTCGCTGGTAGGAATTTATTTTAATGAATGTCCGCTTACTTACACATTCTTTGTCTTTTACAGACTAAAGGCTTATTATGAAGGTGATTATCATTTCAGTGACACGCTTTTGATAATATTGGTTTGCAATAGTGATCTATGCAAATAGAACAGCTTGTGAAAATTCAGAAACTATTAAAAAGATTGAGATATTAACACAGGTTCTTCCCACATTTCATAGTATAAGACAGTGTAAGTTTTCTATACCTATGTTTGGCGCGAGCGGTGTTAAGTTGTGCATGATTATTTTGAAAAATAAACTTTAAAAGAATCCTAGGTGAAGCAATAAACAATAAAATTGTGTGTCACATCATGCAACTACATTTCCCTTACCCCTCTATTTAATTAGCTATGTACTTTTGTTGCGCCGTTAGTGATTACAAACCTTCTTATCAAAAATTAAAACAGTTTCTGCTCCACTGTTTTCAATCACATTTTCAGCGAACACCAGCAGATATCTACCTCTTCTGGCACATTAGTTCCAATCACCAGTAAAGACAAACAAGTGGCCCTGTTGTGGTAGGTCGTTAATGTCCGTATTTTGGACCCCATAGACTGTACATAACTACTATGCTATATATTAGTTACTGGAAACGACTTTTTGCATTATAAACTGGCTCAATTTTGCAAAATCTCAAATCATAAGGTTTCGTGAAATCGTACTTCAACTATGCTTTAACTTTAAATACGATTTTAGATTTGCATTTAAGAATTTTAAAAATTGTGATTTCGATTTCAGAATTATTACTCAGACTTTGATTTTGAATTAGACGAGTTGAATAAAATGTTACTTTGAAATTTTAATACTTCGCTCAATCTGGTAATCTTCTGTGAATTCACTCCTCTGGCATTCCAAGACTCTGGCTATAGAGGGATATGCTCTATTTATGACTGCCTCAAACATTAAAGAAGACAGCGTATAAAATGTAAAATTATACAGTACGCATTTCTCTAGTGTCTCAATAACACACTTGTAAAATGTAAAAATTGAACAAAGAAAAACAATTTCAATGTTAACTTCATTCCGAGTTGAACGTTAGACATCGATTGATTTTACAAAATCCCAATTTTTTAGATTTTTTGAAAACGTGCTTCTGATTATAACACATTTAGGATTCACATTCGGATGTTTCAATTTTTAAAATTTTGATTTCGAATAGGACGAGTTGAATAAAATGCTTAACCTTAGCATGGTAATATATCTATAAATCGCTGAATTAAAAAATATACTACCCATTTTAAGAAAAGCACGTTAGCACTTTGTTGACACTTGAAGGTTTAAAGTGTTTGTAGTGTTGGCATAGTTTGTTTTGTATACCTTGTATGCATCTACAAAAAACTAAATAATTATTGATATATTTCGATTTTAGTTACATAGGATGAGATACCAATTATTTTTAAATTTGTAATTAAATCACTCAAATTATTAGAACAGCCGTAAAATATATATTTTATATGGAGCAGAATCTAAAACATAATCTTAAACTATTTTAAAAACCAAACGAACAATGTCTTAGTAATTGTCAGAAGCTTCTTGTGATTGCAAGCTTTGTGTGAGCATACTAGCATGTTAAGTATTTCGAGATTAATCAATAAACTAACCAATTTATTTGTAAATTGAAAATGACTTACTTGACCTTTCGTGCTGCAAGTTCTTCATGCCACTGCCAAACAAAAATTTTTTAAATTGTAAACATTTTAATATTTGAAAAGAGAGAATGAATGCCATTACCGTCTTAACGCACAATCGCTTCAGTTCAGCACCTTGTTAGACTACGTCAACACATTGCAGTATAATACTTTACTCGGAGTTAAAATAATGCAATTATAATGGAGAAAAAGTCTGAGAAAGAAATCTTTTTCGCATTTAAGTCTTTATGGAACAAAAAATGCTTAAATTAAAAATAATGCAAACTCAAACTGCCAGATGCAAGACATTTAGCGTGTTATAATTTAAAATAATTACATTTTTAATTAATTATAAATTCAAAAACAACATTTGAGGAAAATAATATATAATGAAGTGCCTACCACTTACATTGAGCTTTTAATGTTATCAATTTGGAATTTAATTATAATTTGCTGCCTTACAGAAAACTGAAATTTATATGACGATATATTTTTTCAAACAAATTTTATTGAAGCAAAATTTTTTGGAATTACGTTTGCTATTTAAACATTGTCAGTTTCCCAGAAACAAAAGGCATATTATGAAGTTTATTTTCCATTTTTCGGAAAAAATCGAGCTGTAGAAAACCACAGCATGCAAACGATATGTGTAAACATTGAGAAAAAGCAGTGAAAGTTTTTCTTTTAAAATGTTTCGCGAAAAATCTGTTTATTTGTGGATTATTATTTTGAAATTTACTTTCAAAAGGTTTTGCTTTAAGTGATAAAATCCAGTTGTTTGTCTGATATAACTTCGTTTTCTTCACTTCGCCTCTTAAATAGCTGTGTAGGTATTATTAATTTCGTGCGCTTCAATTGGTACGTTAACAACTGGTAATATCAGAGTTGCATTTCTTTAGCTCACCGTAGTTTTTCGTATTGACTCACTTTACCATCAAGATATTAGTGACAGCAATCTGTACGTTATACCTTCCTGCTAAAAGAAGTGTACGTGTATAAGTGCAATTTTAATAGTTATTCCCCCTTTCATAATTTTTTACTAAACTGATAGTAAGTATTTACCTACGGCTAATAACTACAAGCATGTTCATTTCCATCTTTAAATTTCATTTGAAATACATACATTAAATTTCCTGATCATTAATTAATTGGTTATACTTTGGACGAAACAGCACTGGAAGGATATCAAATTCCACTCGGAACTTTAAAATACTGTTTAGCGTGTATCTTAAGCAGTAAAAATTTGAACTATAACCAATAAGAATTTAATAAATAATTATCATCTTGCTTAACTATGTTTATTTTGATTTAGATATTCCGGACTTTCTATGAAGTTAGTACGATCTTTAATAGTACAAGGTCCGCTTATAGTGCGTGGGAACTTAATTTTTGTTTATATTATCCCTTATTTTCGCTGTGAGTTGAAACTCTAGATAGTATAGTATGCCGTTTTACTTTCTTAGGAAATACGGTTCTTGTTATCTAAGTAAGCTAGGTCATGTATTTTTTGTTAAAATTAGATCTTAAAAAGATATTTAAGATACGGAATCATGAACTCCTAACTACTTGTATGCTGTACATTCAGAACATAATAGAGGTATATGGCATACTATGGCAGTAAGTACTGGGCTACGCGGGTTCGCTAACAGTGATAATTAACAACATATAATGTTACAGTTCGACGTCACTTGTGTGTTTTGGTCCTGATTTTCGAGCTGTTATGAGGCGGTTCACATGTTCCTTTCAAATTAGAAACGTGATTGGAAAGAATAGCACATAATAAATATGTACTGTAAAGCTTCCAAAAACTCCCGGGTCTCCGATAATTCCCAGGCTGTCTTCAATAGCTCTTACGATTGGTTACTACCGGGCATTAGCCATTGAGTCAAATGGAAAGGATTTTGTTTTTTAAATAACTTATTCTAATTACTTCTGGGTCTAAAGCAAAATTTGACGATACTCCTCCCGGAAGTTATTAGAAGATTTACGACAATAAAAATGTTTATTTCCGTAGTTTAATTTTTGTATTGAGAAGGTTACCCTTTTTTTGTTTATTGAAGATATTTCACACCCTTATAAATATATTATTTTCAATAAAAGTTCCACAACTGTCACAAGCTTTTTTATATGCATATACATAATATATCATTTTCAAAATATTTCTTATTTTGAAGAAAATCAATCTTCCAATATTCTGTTCCTGGAGCACAATATTATATGTATTACACTATACCTTTCTATGTAATACAACACCCAACATTATTATTATTATTCTGGGGTGACTTAGGATTACGTTTGGATATGCATACGCGTTCCATCTTTCAACTAAGGAGTACATCAGGTTCGAAAACAGCCCCATAATCATGAAGGAGGTCAGAAAGGTGGTAGTATAGGAAAGTGTGGTAGAGGCAGGCTACAAGCGGATTTCACGCGAACCCAGGGATAAGGAAAGGGGTAACAAACTACATAGGAAAGACTATTGCACGCGATGGAACAGATTAAGGTTTTGATCAGGGAAGGATAGCGGGAAATCCTATGAATTGAATAAGCTTTCGGCTTCCAGATTCCAGGGACTAGGGACTCTCATGCAACACATCTTCATTCCCACTCTTTCTCTGTATACCTATGGGTAGCTCCAGAGAGTGTAGAGTAAACTCTACAGCCCGTACAGATACAACGAAAGTCAGCCGTACAGGACTCACCAAACCTCGGCTGGAGATCGAACGTCTAGAATCGTCAAATTCTAAACTGCAGTCCCTAGCCTCTCAACCATCCTGGCTAGCTAATAGTTTTGCAGGCATTCAAGGAAATTTGAGACTACCGAACTAATTACGGTAGTTTATTTTCCAGAATCTATACAAAGGTTACGTAAAAGTTTGCTAACATGCTATTTCTAATACAGGACATTACAAACATCAGTGAAATTTTAAGGTTCCAGTTAAATTTTAGTCTACTTGCCTAAATCACAATCAAAATCTGAGAACATAATGTTAAAATTAAAATAACAATTTTAAGAATTCCAAAGTCCGACTCTAAAATCGTATTTGAGATTGAAACATGGATTACATGCAATTCCACAAAATCTTATGATTTAGGGTTTCGCAAATTTAAATTCCAAAGAGAAACGAAATAAACATTAAAATAAAATCGCATTTCTTCTAGCCTACGAGCGATTCGAATCTTGCGCTTTGACGTTTAATCTTACACCTTCATCATTTTCTTTTCCTTTTTGAAAATTGTAAGAATCTTTTCGCAAATAAGAATGAGAGCAGCATTAAATGTATTTTTTTAAATTTTAAACTTTCAGAATATTCTAAATAATTATAAAAATGCAATATAGACGTTCTGATATATTTGCATTGGTCAGGCAGTCATTTTCTTCCTCACAATCAGTATAAACATGTTAAATATTATAATTGTTTGTACAAACTAGTAAGTTCAGTGATTCAAAATTAATCGATTAACGAATTACATTATTTGCATAATTATAATGACCGCACTTGACCTGCAAATATTTTAAATCAATACCCAAAAAATACTTAAAAAGTTCTTAGCAGTTTAAAATTTGAAAATATATACTCGAAATAATCGACTGACTTTTGTGATTATAATTTACATTTACACACTTTAAGGAATTTATATTTTTCTCGAGCACTTTTGGCTACGTCATCACATCTTTTTTTCAGTTTAGCTCCAATCATTGATATATCGTCGATGAAGAATGAAGTTTGATTATTTTCATTTGGGGCTAAAATGAATTATGATCATCTCCATTCCGATTTTAAATAGGTTTTGATCATCTCCATTTTTCATGAAATACGGCTAATGAGATATGATAATGATTTATTAAGGGTTTAGTAATTCGAAACTAAGTACATTAGGGGTCACAATAAATAACGTCAACAAAATATCCCCATTTTAAGTCCCTATGACCCTCCTGTCATCAGATTACCCGTTGGGTAAATGGTTATCTTTAGCATGCGATACCATCAATATCCAAATAGGCTGCTGGCCCATACCCATGACGTCATTTATGGGCGACCCCTTAATTTTTTAAAGCTGCTATAGTGGTTTATTGATGAACTCATTCCTGGTCTCGTGAATGATGCACTAATTAAATTAATTCATCAATAAACCACTATTGCATCTTAAAAAAAAAATCACTTCACACTTCCGTGCACTTACATACACAATCAAACCAAGGATGTTCCTATAGTCCCACTGCTAACTTTGTAATTGTTTAGGTTATTCACTAATTACTTCTTCATTTAATTTGAGTGAAATCTTATACATATTGTATATTTTGTTTTTATTATAAATTTTATTTATATTAATTATATAATATTAATTTAAATTATTATGCGCTATTTAAGTAAATTTAGTGATTTGTGATATAGACGAGTAGAAAGCACACATTTTTGACGATAGGTGAGTAGAATAACTATTTAAATATATAAACTTCACCACAGCTAAATCGCGAATGACTGTTACAACATGCCGCACACTTACTTTAGTTGCTACAAAAATGTTATCCGCGTCATTTTCTCGTACTGTTTACATACATATTTATCCGCAGTCTACGGAAGCCACACAACTGCCCAAAATAACTCTCAAGGAGGGAAGACAACCAACAAGTGGCGTTGAAATAAAAGGAAAGATGTTTAATTTCTAATGTTTAAGAAATACTCGCAAATTATAGTAATAATATTTAATCTTGCTTGAAATAATTAAAAACTTGGTTTGCTAAAATGGTTATCTAAGTTTAACCAAAATTGCTCAATCTTCCATTGCGTTTTTACTTTCATATTTCACGATAATTAATTATTTACTGTAACAATAAGTAATAAGTAATAAATGGCTTTGAATTATTTCACTGTGTAGTGTGTTGTTAACTGCCATTTCATTGATGTTTCCTAATTTACAATTAGAATCATAATATGAATTCACGCTCTGTTATTCCAAAATCTTGAATACAGTGGAATATTCTTTTTTATGATTATTTATTCCGAACACAAGACACAACGTATAAAATATAAAATAGGGCAATAAATGTTTCAGCTATTTATTTGTAAACAGTGTTGGTAGTGAGAGCGGTGGACAAGATTTTATCTGCAACTTTTGTGCTTAAAGAATCATTTAAAATATATAATTACCATTTTCATACTTAAACTATACCCAATAGAAATTTACCAACAATGTTTCTAAAATTGATATAATTAACTTAATATTAAATTTTATTAAGAACCTCGAGTAGGTATACTGCCTGCTTATATGCCCCTAATGTACGGCATAACGATACTTTGTGGTACAGGATTTTATAAGCGTATACTTACTCATAAGGCAATTATGGTGATCGAGTGAAATTTATCAATTTTTCTAACACAGAATAGTTGACTTTTGGTAAAGGAGATAGTAGGTCTCATATTTTGTATAATAGTACACTGTTTTACTTCGTTCAAAGAAATATACAAGTAATTTGGAAACGTAATTAATTTAAATTACTATTGGATTAAAGTGTATTCACTTAAAGTTATTTGTTGTAATTACTTATTTTCCTTTGAATAATAAATTTAAAATAAAATAAATAGAATCAAATTTTGTTTGGAAATACTTGCTGTTCTTGGTACCTATATAATCGAATTATTCAGTAAAAAATATGTGTAAGCATTCTATTCAAGTACAAACAGGAACAGTTGGTTATGAACTTAAAATGGACTTAAGAGAACACGACAGTACATTTTTAATATGTGAAGATATTAAACTCTACAAATTAGACTATGTATTACTAATAATTCGGTATGCAAAAACAATTGATTACGCTACATTAAATTTTTAAATGTAAACAAAAATTGGATATTTAGTTTTTTTAAAACAGCAAAGTTTTCTTATTGGTATTTAATAATTTCAGATTGAGAAGGCTAGAATAATTTTGGCCCCTCTGTAATAGTTTACAATTGAGAATACTGGTAACTAATTAACTAATTAATCTTTAATGTTCAAGTTTCATAGCTCAACTCCAACTAACGGATGCATTATGTTGTGTCAAAGATTTGCAAAATTGCATTGTTACTGTTTTAATTTATTCCAAACGGCTTAGAAGCAAAATTTATTTTTATATCCACTTTACTTATCCTGATAGTACCCTCTGAACTGTTGGCTGAGATTCTCACCCTTTCTCATTGCAGAAGTGTTAAAAAAAGTATTAAGATATTGTCTATCTAAATTTGTACCATTTAAAATTTATATTTTAATCTTTTAAATCGTGAAAGCCGATTTTCTAAAAGTTCAAAATTTTGAATCAGGAATGTCGTCTGCTAATATGCATACATTAAATATGGTATGATGTTTAAATGCAAACATTTTTGGGAGGTTATTTATCTTACTGTTCTTTAGTTTTTTGATTACCAATAATAATGTGTGATTTGTACAGTTTCATGTTTCTAATACTTATGATAACTACCACAATTTGTTCACGCTCAGTGATCTATTAACGGTGGAACACTGCAAAACAATAAGTTATTCAAAGCGGCATCAAAGCTAACGACGGCTCACCTATCTTTTAATTATTACTTGATTAGCAACGGTTTTTAAATGTGTTAAAAACGTCCAAAGTAATTGAATTGTAGTTAAAAGTATGATAAGTAAAAATCCTGCATTCTTTAACCGCAAATATGGTCGCACAACACATCGATTTCAAAACAGTATGCTCAAATGGCTACGAAGCAATTTGCCTAAAGTTGAAGTTACAGTATGCCTATTATAAAATCCTGTGCTCAAGCACTATGTATATGATAGTTTTGGAGTGAAGTTTAAAAGCTAAATGTAATTTTAGTATTATAGACGATTAGACAATTGTACCAGAATTGGATAAATGGGGCACATAAAAATATTTATTCAAGTCTTACATCAGGTTTTTATGTTCTTTGACCGTGTTGGATATTCCCAACAAACTCCAAATGACATCCATCCCATACAATTTACCTTCCGTTCAGTGCTTAGAGAATTCAATGTGGGAGACAAGCAGAAAAGGCAAAACACAAACTATAGAACAATGGAACTACAGCAGACGACTGTGGCCATATCAATTAACTCCCTCCATCCCCGCAGCCCAACTTGGTACAAACGGGGTAGGGCCAGTGTAGACCAAATGACTGATGTTTAAAACAGATGCTAACATTTAAAAACTGCTCGTTTAACAATTCTTGTACCCCATTAATAAAGTTTTAACATTAGTAAAAGAAATAGTTACACACAGTGAATGACTAGTAAAATAATTATATAGAAGTATTTACGTGTTTAAAGCATATGTTTACAAGTTTTTTCTACGCCGCTTATAATTTCGTAGGACATGCAATTTCAGTTGGCTAAGTAGAGATAATTGGGGATTTTTTTTTGAGGATATCCAGCGAAGTTAGCGTGTAGAGCATTTAGCTCAGCTAGTTAATGCTGTATAGGCTGAGGCCAAATTAACAAAAGTATTAAATTATTACTAGCTAATTAAAGTAACAAACCATTCTTTTGCATCAACATAAATAATCTAGTAACCACTGAAAATGTTCTGCAAAATCAGAAATGTGTCACATTGCTGCTCACAGATATTAAGAAGCTACCCTTCGCCTTTATTGCAGTCAATCATATTCTTTTTGCACATACAAATTGAAATTCGCCAATTTCGGGAACAATGTAGATTAAAAATTAAACTTCACCATCTCTGTGACGGCAACCATCGCATAAATATCGCATGATAGCCAACTCTGTAGTTACGGCTGCCATGCGAAGTAAAAAAAAAACACAAAATTATCCATTTCATTGAACACCGATTTATTTAAATATACCGTCTAAATTTTTTCATGCACTTACGGTGAATAGTAATAATTGTTATATACTTTTAGCGCATTATTAATTTTTGTAACATTGTTTCTCCAGTCTCAAAGTCTACAAAGATTTCCCATTTCATGTTAGTAGATCTGGTAGTTCAAGAAATAATTGAGCGTAATCTAACATTATGCATAATTACATGTAGCAAGAAATGTCATTTAAAAATATATCCTTGGAAGTTACGCTCACTTTTCTGACCATTCCACACCCACACACGTGGGCGTGGGCAAGCCCTGTAAGTTTCTATTTATGAAATGTGTCTGTGTCCTTCCTTCTGTTTACAAGTTACTGGGAACTGCTTATTAATTGTATCATTATTGACTGAAATGTTTTACACTGGCCTGACCATTAAGGACGGGTCCTTGATTGTGCCGGCCAAGATTGTGAAAATTCCATCAGAAGCCAACGTTGTCGTCTACGAAGATCCAAATGCTAGCGAAAAATTAGTAAGTATTAAATAAGGGTCATGATTTTAACTGAAATAACATTAAAGGTAAATGTAAAATGCAAATTCAATCTTCCGTTCAGGCCCGTTTTAATTAATCCAAGCAATAAAGCTATGCTCATATTTCAAATTTGTAACACAATATTTTATTTGCAGGACAAAACTACAGCAGACGCGGAATCGTTACCAAATAATCCAGCATTTGGTGCAGCTAATTTTGAAACTTTGAAGGACACAAATACCCAGGCTCCGAAAATTAGAACCAAGAAATGATTTTGGCCGAGTTTATATGACGATTATTATGTAAGATATCTTTCCATTTACGCTTTAAAAAATACCAAAGTTGTATCATTTTTTAATAATTATTATTGTTTCATTAAAAAACATAAATATAGGACCAACATTTCGTGGATTTTAATGCATTAAATTAAATGTCATTTGATTTTACAAAATTTACAGGTTCCACCACCCCCGCCTCCTTATCCAGATCCCTTCGGACCTATGTATCCTCCAATGCGAGGACAACCACCGTATTCGTTTTTCTAGTGTATTAAGTTGGATTCTGATAAGGGGGTGCAACTCATAGGAGCAAGCCAAGACAATTCGGCATCTAAACTCCAAGTACCAATAACATTATAGCGTACAAGTTTAGACGGCTTTAATGTTTAACATTAGTGTAGAATTTTTATTTATATTAGTAAGCTATGATTTTATTTTCCTAACAGAAACCTAATGATCTTTTCAAAAATCCACACTTCAAATTTAAAAAAATTATTTTAATGCTAATAGCAAGGTAGCAACGTCAACCTCAGACGTTAGGCCTGTGTAACCCCTACTCTTATTTGTATTTTAATTTTCTTGTTCTAACAACTTTGTTACCCACCTACCCCCATGCCATCAATTCTACATTGATTAAACGGCTATCTTTAGATGACACGTCATTGATACGCAACTAGACCCTCTGACCCTACCGGTGACATCATTTAATAGCGATCCATTTTAAGATACTTGCATTTGTAAAAGCAACCTATTTGAAAAGTGGTCTTGTTCCACAGTAATGTAAGTATTTTAGATATCTTGCATAAATAAAATACATCGCTACTGAAGAAAGCCAAATTGCTATACGCGTTAACTGATGAAAGTTATTCCCTGTTCACATGATTTGCTTTTGAACGTTTTGATATAAGATCGACCATGTTTTAGTAAAGTAACGCTTGGATATACTTGAATAACGTGATGTTTCAATGTTTTAGATTTCCAATAATTACGAGATTTTTCCATTTTAGTAAACATGAAATTAGAGCAATTTGAGTTTTAGACAAGTACAACGTGGAAGTAAAATTTACACTAGAGAATAAATTAAGCTTTATACAGCAAAGTGTCACCAATATTAATTAGCAAGAATTTTTTTTCAAAAGTAGTATGTACGTACATACGTCACAATGAACACCTGCAAAATTATCCCAACGTCATGTAAAATAAAATCTGTATATTTAAGTAGCATACACCGCGCAGGTTCTGGACAGTCTTCTTTTTGTAATGGAATAGAGCGAAAAAGTATTAAGATTGCGAATTTACTAATAACAGGATGCACACGTAAATATGTGGGCCAATATAAATAAGGTAATGTTAACTAAACAACATATTATAGTTGACTTTAGTTCCACCTAACATCCTCTACAGACCCGCATATTATTAAATGCACGCAAACTATTTAATCTGAGGTGCCCACCCCCGAGAACGGAGAACAATCAAAACAACCTGTGATCTACTGTTTTAAATCACATTTTCGGCAAACACTTTCAGAAAACCATTTCTCGCCACATATTGATTGTAGCCACCAGTAATTACAAACAAATGGCGCTGAGTTCCAATTAGTAGAAAATTTGTGTGTTACATGAAATACTATTGGCGCTTTCATAATAGCTGCCTTATTTAAAATTAAATTTATTGTTGTTGACAATTATTGTCAACTGGGAAGCAATATTATGAACGAAAAATTTCATTATCGCCGGTTACTAAAATTTTAAATTTAAACATGCAATTAAATAGGAAACGTATACCATACCACATTTGTTGTCAATTGCAATTGTACCAAAACTAAAATCTAGATTTCCTGCTAAGAAGTGTTTAGTAAAATTTTTGCTCTACTTCAGAATGTTACAACAAAGAGAATGCGGGTATCACTAAATTCCAATCTAGTTGGTTAAATTTGTTCCGTATGTTGGCAATGATGTCCGTATTTACAAAACCAGCAAAACACTCTAAAAGGGGCATAGTAACACTACACCGATTAAATTGCCAAACCAGTTTCAACATTTTGTTTCTTTTCAGCTATTTTTCTTTTCTTACTTTGCA
>JAQFZE010003311.1:0-12824 GCA_034695245.1 Dicyrtomina saundersi | reverse complement strand
TCCCCTGTCCCCACCGGGTACTTCCCCTCACCCCACCACTAAACTCCTCCCCCAAATACTCATCTCTTACTACTTCTATCTACTCATTACCCCGTCACCCAGTTCCAGTGACCAAGTTCCCACAGGACCGGTTCAATGACCAGAAAGGTTACCCACTCCCCTACATAACATTGTAGGGTCGTAAACATCATCGGGCATCGCCCCCGACAACATGCCCTAATGACGCCAAAGCCGTGGACCCGCCCCCGCCTCTAAACCGGGACACGTGATTGGTTGTCGGCAAGGCCCTTGACCCGCCCCTGCCCTCATACGTCACAGGGCCTCCAATATGTACGCCATGTGACAATTTCAGTTTTAAATATTCACTATTTGCAAATCAAACTATGCAGCGTTAATAATGTTAATGCTAAAGGTATATACTTAATATGCATACATGAATTCATTTCTCGTAATAATATATGCAAAAAAGTCATAGCTAATCTAAACGTTTTAGTAATTGAATTCCATTAAAAAATTTAACCTTCACTGTTTTTACAATAATAGTAATACTTTTTGCATCATCTTAAATAGTTTAATTTTATTTACAACATGTACAATACAATTCAAAGTCTTAATTTCTAACTTTATATTGACCAAACGGAAGACTATTGTTAATATCATCACCATCTGGATACACTCTTTTTACATCTAAAGCATAAAAAGCAATTCAATTAACATTATTTAAGTACAATATATGATCAAAAGATCGTATAAATTTACTATTTTTAGACACAACTTTATTTTCGAGTACAACATCCTTCAACTCTTGATGTAAACATTGCTTCAATGTTGTTTTAGGCGTGCGTTTACATTTAATATCCGAGGTTTCGTCATAGTTTAAAAGAGAATATTGTTTGGTTTTCAGAATGACGGCTTTTGCTATATTTAAAGTTACAATTTTCTATAACCCACGATCGCCAGCAGATCGTTTTTGCTGGTTTGGAACGCTTGGATATTTAACAAAAACTTCGTGACTTGCCTGGATTTTACTAAAGTCAAATATCTCATAATTTTTGAAAAGTTTTTTGAGAAAAACATTCTCTGAATCATCATATTTTACAATAGCACTATCTGTATCACAGTAAATACAGCACAGCTTATCCCCAAAGATTCGTTTCAACCCTTGATAAAATCGTTCGTAGTACTTTACCTAACTAATCCCTAAACACGTCAATTTGATAAATAAATTTGTTTTACATTTAATTTTGTATATAAAAATCAATAAATATACGGTCAAAATTTTAAACCTACCGTCGTTTTTTTTTTCCAGTCTGATGTGGCGGGGGGAGGGATACCATTTCTTCGGTTTAACAATTCATTGGGGGATCTAGAATAGTACTGGTAGACGGTTGACTTGATAAATTCATGTAAAATAATTGTATTATTAAAAAAACACCAAAAACTGTTAGTCTATCAGCGTTAAAGATTGGATTTCTTCGACATAAGCTAAAAAAACTGACCACATTGAAGTCAACCCGGCTTTTTTTATAATAATTAATTGCTGAACATAGTCTGCCACTTTTTATAATGTACGAAGTACCTAACATTATTTACGTAAACGTTTTCAGCATCTTTTTAACCTGTTACTAGCGTAACTGATGGTATAAATACTGCGAGCAAAATTAGGTAATAGTATCAGTTAAAAGTTTTGCAGCTCCAGCGTAGCCAACATATAAAATATATTTTATTTATTATTTGTTTATTAGCATGGAAGAATACGGCATCCACTTGCTAGCTACCTATAGCGTTTGCAATTGTTCAGATTGCATAGTAAAACTAGGCGGGGTTTGCAATTGCTGCAACAGTTGTATTCGTTTGTTTGGTGCCTGGCAAATGCTGTTTAACTTTATATACTTTCAAGCTCGCTGTCAAACAGTTAGTCAGATAATTAAAAATCCTTATAGCAAGGATTTAAAACGTGCAAGTACAAGTTGCACAAGTCTGGAAGTGAAAGAGTACAATTGTGAAGAAATAAAAACGTGTGCAGCTTTATTTTTTAAAACAAACAGTGCACTCTACGAGACTTATAGCACACTACGAGTTGAATACAACGTTTAAAGACCATTTAAATATTAGATAGTTTTAGTGTTGAAACAAAAAAAAACTAACATGCAAAGCCCTACAATGTTGTGCGACGACACAAATCTTTTAAACAAAAATATACTAAAAACCTGGTTTCAATATAAAAACCAAATTTAATTATGAATCCAACCGTTAAATTTAACAATGTCAATGAAATCAAAAAGCAAATTGTGCAGACTGTGAGTATTACGGTGCAGCTTTGCAAAAATGATTAATATCAACCTCCGCTTTGCATTGTTATAACAGGCGAAGGCAAAGTTGGTATAAAAAGTGTTCTTACACATAAAATTTACGTTGCGAACCCACGCTGTAAGTAATAACATTTTTAAGTATCACGTTGTAAGTTTAACTGGTTTAGCTGCATTTAATGCCGAAGGACAGAAAATTTACTCTTTGTATCAATTCATTATATGCACAAATTATGTTGATACTACATCTTGTCATGCTGACGAGGTGGAAATAGCAAAGTACAGCAACATCCAGTGCTTAGTAATAGAAGAATATATGTTGGGGTACGATTTTTTGATTTGCTAGACTGGTTCACACGCAAGTTACAGCATGGAAATAAATAAGCAGCATAAAATATAAACATGTACCTGTTACATGTTTTCAAATATCCATCTAATTTGAGTTAGGGATCCTGGTCAGCTTTCTCCTATTTTGGATTATAGCATGTTTAAACCAATTCAAATTACAGAAGATGTTCAAACACAAACCTACAGACAAGCTCAAAACGTATATCAAACGTTTGATCAGTGCTTTGCCCTCACGCACATCTATCAGCAAGAAGGTAGTGATGAAGGTTAAATGAGATTTAAGGAGTTTTTTACAAGATTAAGGTACAACAAGATTAATCAGGATGATATTAATTATATTCGAAAACGACATTTTAGTTTCCTGTCTGACGCAAAACAAACAAGTTTTGAAAATCACAGTCATGTTTTTAAAACCAATGCTGAGGTTAATTTGCACAATAAGAAAATAATAACTCAATTTTTTCCGTCGCACATTGAGTTTTGTAATGGAGATGTTCCATTTAAAGTTGCTAAAGAAGCTCCAGTAATACTAAAAAAATACTTAGCCCCTCGTTTGGTTAATGTTATGGCAGCAGAGGGACGACGATGGATATCATTGTATAAAAAGACCAGTTTTTATAATTTAACTAAAGAACCAAAATCTATCAGCTTTAGATGTGTATTGCTTCATTGTTCACTTGCCAAGCTACATAGGAACAAACGTTTGGCGCACTCCGCAGAGAACTAAGATTCCCATATTTTTCTAACCATATCTGGTTCGTAACTTGCACGAAAATATATCAGTAGACAAGTTTTATATAAAGCTTTGCTACAAGTTGACTATACACAGAGTTCAAGGACTTAATCTACCTAAAAATGCTATATGTCTTAAGCGGGATGAAATGTTTTCTGAAATGGATTACGTTGCTTTCTCACGGATAAAACGTGTAAACAACATTATGATTCTTGACAAGGTCTCCAACGATAAACTTACAGACAAAAAGTGCAATGTGGATCACGTAAAACTTAAACAAGACCGACTTGCAAACGCTAAGGGGAAATATTTGACCCTGGCTCAATTGCAAAAGCCTCGATGTACAAATAGAGAAATCAAAACCTTTGAGTTCGAAGACTATTAGCAGACTGCATACGATTCGGTGCCTTTGTAAAATACTCACTCTCAGAGGAAACGTAACTTTGATTCTCAAAGCTTTCTTGCAACTTTTAAACGCTCTAAATTAGTATAAATAAAGGTACGTTTAATTTCAAAATATAAATACAATTTAATATTCAATGGATAAAGTCAATTAGAGGTTGGGCTCAATATTTATTGTTTATTAGTTTAAAGTTGTTAGAAATTTACTTGCAACTGATTTCAACAATGGCAGAACAAGCATTCAAAACACTGCTTTAACTGATGAAGTCTCTGCCGAGGACGGATATGCTGAATTTCCTATATTCGAGGTGTTTGGACTTGTCCATAAATCATTTCAGGCTAGACCTTTATAAGCTGTTCTTACCTATTGCTCTACCGATAGTATTGCAGTTATATTTTACACTTAATTTTAGGCAACCAAAAATTAGAAAAAGAAAAAATAAGATTGTAAAGCCATTGCTACGTTAGAGAACAAAACGTTGGCCTCGTCGAATCAACAAAAAGGCACAATTATTATGCCTCTAAGAGTTCAAAAAGATCTCCGAGGGTTAAATGTAACATCTACAGCTGCTCATATGACAGTTGAATTTTTACCTAAATTATATCTGGATGTTATGTTAACACTTGGTAATCATAAGGATTTTACAATAATGAGAAATCATGCCCGTTATTTTAAATCAATTTTTGTGTCAAACCCTGTTCATCTAGAAAGTGTAGATCCTACGGCTATAAAGCCTTTTTAAACTTTATTACAGTTAGAGTTTACCTATTTTAACGGAGCAAAAAATAATGTTCATGTGTACTATGTAAAGTGCAGCTGTAAAACCTGCAAATAGTCTATTATTTTGATTTTCTTTTTAGTCTGAAATTAGCATATTATAGTAACATAGGTTGTGAAAGGGTGGTGGCATTAAACAAGTGTATTTATAAATAAAGATATCCTTGGGAAAAAATTATAAAAGGTATATTAGCAATGTTGTTGTTAGTGATTTTTTGTTTAGCATTTAAAACTTGTTTCACAGGCATAAATATGGCATCTGGTAAAAAGGAAAAAAAACTAGGCAGTCATATTCAAATCAGCGTTTCTCGGGTTCTTTTTCAGGCTTAGAGAGGTTATAAGTTATCGAAAAAAATAGGTTAATAAGGCAGGTTTTTGGCAGAACTAAACAAGTTACATTTATTTTCCTTGCACAGAGCCGCTAGAAAAAACATTACATGTAAAAGAATCTAATCAGTATGGATAAATGAGGTTTGGGCGGGAGATTTAAAAGACTAAAGTAGTATTGCGCCATCTTACAACAGCAAAACTTTCGTGTTAGTAATAGTAAATGCATTTTCAAAGAAAGAGTACACTAGATATTTGGAAAATAAAACATCAATCGAAATGATAAAGACTTTTAAGTCTATATTGAAGGAAAGGGGTGCAAAACCACAGTATTTGTTCGTCGATAAGAGTACAGAGTTTCTTTTCTCTAATTTGCAGAGTCTACTTAAAAGAAACAATATTAAAACATATTATATTATTACACATAAAAAGTTCTTTTGCAGAACGTTATATTTGCACTTTATTTACTAAAATTGAAGTATACAGAACAAAACGAAATACTTATAAAATTATTGATGTGTTATCTCAATCTACTACAGCTCTCAATAACACGTTTCACTGAGCTATAGGTATAAAACCTGTTCAAAGAACCAAACATAATGAGCATTTAGTTTGGCGCCGCATGTTTAGAAAAGAAATTCTTGAGAGTAAAACAAAATGTTTACGAAAACCTTTAAAGTATAAAGTAAACGATTTATTTCCTGTTTTAAAGATTACAGATTTGTTTAAGAAAAGTAGGTTATTAATTTTTCAATTTAATATAAACCCAAAACTGAAGCACAATAATCATCAGTTGTGTTCATCTTCTGAACAGGATATGCAGCCAGTTGGTCAGTTGAAACGTTTAAATTAAGAAGCGTTCAAGATACAAAACCGTATACATACATACTTGAAGATTTAAAAGAAAAAGAAATTTCAATAGCGTTTTACGGTTTGGAAATATAACTTGTTTGAGTAAAAACCTGCTATTATGTACCGTCTAAGCATAAGTATTTACAATACATTAACTAGCGATGCTGACATCTTGCAAGCTTCTCAAAACACTAGCTCAAATTTTGTGTTCAAACTTTTCCCGCCAGGACTTGAATTTGTTTTCAACCGATATGAAGTGGGCATGCTTAGTATTTTGTATAATGCTAAAGCACCAGTGCCTGTGCTACAATCTTCAATAGAAGTTGCTGACATGCTTGATATGATCAATGAATTAATGAAAAATAAAAATTTTCGTGATACTGAAATTATTTTTGATTACGACAACGGAAATTTGTTTCTTTACAATTAAAGAGAAGATATAAAAATTAAACTGCCATCTGCAGTTGCAGAATATTTTAATATACCAGATGATACTAAATTTACCTATACCACTTGGATTCAAGCTGCAAATAAAGTTTTTATTGCAGATAAGGAAGAAAAAGAGTTTATTAAAAAAAGGCAACACCAAATTGACCCTTGAGTAAAAATTCAACCAAAACGCTTATTAATACTGACTAGCCTTATTGCAAACCAATTTTATGCTCCAAATTTTTTGCCACTAATTCGGGATTGTAATTTATCTGAAAACTATTAAGGCAAAACCCGGATCGAATTTGCATCAGTCGTTTATTCCCAACTAACAAGAAACAACATCTAAGATATTCGTATTTTTATAGTAGACGAATATGCGCGTCCGCTTAAATTAAAATCTTACAGTCAAACAATTATCAAATTGCACATTAAACCTATAGTAGAGTAATGCGTTATATATTTTAAGAGCAAGATACATGTATACTTGAACCATCAAGCAGAGATTTTACCCCTAGTAATAACCAAACAAGAGGTGGAGCGGGAGATTTTGACGACGGTTCCAGCGGAGTTTTAATTCCATTTAATTTAAATAAAATTTTAAATTCTGTAGTATTATCGGGAAAACTTAAACGTTTACGCAAAACTAGTTCTAAAAAATCCCAAAATTGCGCGATAATTCAGGCAAGAAGTGGTAAACGTTTAAATTTAAATTCAAACTATGTAAAACTTAAGCAATTACAATTAGGGGGGTCTCGTTGCAAAGCTCTCAGAAAGAGTGTTTAACGATCTTACATGTCACAAAAAGGTCGTATACGTGTTAGCAACTTAAAGCAAGTAGAAGCTGGTCGCAAAAAACCCTTGAAAAGTGAAACAAGTCGTAGAAAAAAATGATTTAGTCTGAAATGGAAGGTCAATTATTATTTAATGATGTGGCATTGTGGCAACCGCCTATAAGGGTTCTGCAAAATCTCTAGTTTCCAATCTCAACTCATTTTACCTTTAACCAACTGATGCGTCACAGCTTAGTAACGGCACAGTCTTTATATAAAATATTATACGTTTTGTGCATATAAGTATAATTTTAATATACATTTAAAATAATTGTATACTTTTGCTTTAGGCAAATATATTCAACAGTTTTTGAAACTACCGCTAAGAGATAATTAAACCCTATTGGAATTTGAATTTAATACGTTCGACTACGTCGACCCCAGTGATATCCTTTTATATACAAATTGCATACTATGCAATCAGACCAGCACAGTGCTTGCTGGTACTGATCTCGTTTGTCCATGTAGCTAATTTTTTCATGCAATGTTTAAAAATGTGGAATTTTATTTGAATGACATTAAGGTGTTTGATGCAAACAACCAATACGGATATCTTGCTTACATTCGACGATTAATTTCAACAAGTCCTGAAGAAAAACAGGATTTGCTGCTTGATGAAGGCTATTACCCTGAAAGCGTACAATACAACTTTAACAAGGATAAGAACTTGGGATTTAAAAAACGTAGTAATAGTAGTAGTGTGACACTTTTGCGTTCTAGGTATATACCTATACACAGTGTATTTGTTCTATGATTTAACAGGCAAGTAAGACGGCACATTGAAAGTACCGCTCGCTAAGCCAGAGATCAATCCTGAACTGTACTATTTATTCTTTTGGCTGACCTTGCTATCGATTTAATACGAAATTCCTGTATGTACTCTATGCAGTGCGGGATTATACTGGCTCCAACTAGATATAGTTTAACTGTTTAAGGTCAGCGAGGCTTTACATCATATAGCAGCTCCGTCAGTACCAATAGGCGGAGCCTTTAGAGCTGTATACCTTGTTCACCATTCCTATACGGTGAGCCTATCCTTATATGACGCGAGTCGTATTGTGCATACTGAGCAGCGTTAGGTTCAGAGACGAAAGAACGCACGTGGTCCGCATTTGATTAAGAGAGAGTGAGGACAGAGGGCATTCCACCCCTGGAAGCACACGGCCTGAGGAGAGTCAGCAGATTACGTCTGCTGATCGTCATTCAACGCTGCCCCCATTCCCCCATCAACCCTCTACCGACCACACGCCCTCCATCGCCTCCCCCTCTCCACTCCGAACCTCAGCTACGGGACGACACAGTAGAATGCCTCACCGTAAGAGCTTAGTGTTAGAGATTCTTCACTTTGCGTTAATTAGAATCTCCTTTCCTGTGTCAGACTGTTAGATTATAGGACCACCAAGCTCCTCAGATTCAAAAAACGTTTTGACATGGTCACAGAGTCTAAGCTATTTTTCATGCTTTGAAAAATTGTAACAAACTTGTTTAACTAAATTAGGTTTATTTCACCGGGATGCAAAATCAAACTTGTATTGGGACGACCTCTACCTGAATTTTGTCTAACGTCAGCAACAACAACTAATCCAAGTGTCAACGAAGTCCTATTCCGATATTATATCAACAAGGCAATACAATAGGTACGTCGCAGGTTTGTGTCCTCTTCCATCGTTGACGAACATAAAAGTTTGCTTGGCGAGGGTAAAAAGTATGTATTCCCATGAGAGTATGATATGAAAATTAAGACTTATACGTTTTCTTAAGAAATAACCAGAAATATGACAAATGATATTATACTAGAAAAATTTCAAAATATAATTACAAAGGGCTTTGTGCCTAGCGCAGCTTACAACGGAGAAATTGATAAAAGCCTATTTAATTTTCTGCATAAAGATGTTATTGAATTATCATTAACTTGGAACAGTAAATCAGTAGAATTTTAAAGTATACCATTTATTTTTAAAACTGCAAACAACTCGAGTGCTGTCAACACTCTTTTAGAAAAGAGATTATTAAAGAGTGCAGCTTTTTGGCCGGCATTAGGAAATAGGATCACAAGAAATACTTACACTAACAGTGAGACTCATATAATTTTAATTTTAATAAAGCATTCTACAATTTTAGAAAAAAATAAATTTGTTATATATTTTGTCTTTCAGAAAACGTTTTAACATCGTTTCAGTTGCTTCCAAACAATACAAACGGGCTAGTTGTCCACCGGTGTGGACACATTTAACTAGGAATTCGGTTCAGAACAACGTTGGATGAAGCTATCAATGTCTTTCTTTACTGTGACTATCAATCTTTAATTTAAATAGATAAACATAAACGAGTTACGTTTGGCGATCAATAATTTTTACCATAAAATGAATACTACATCTTTAACAGAAGCGTTTTGAATTTTATTTTCTGGCGCAAAAATAAACGTGCCAATCTACATAACTGCAGCCGATACCCTTTTGTTATCAATAAAATTTGCTAACTTTCCATTTGGAATTATGAGTAATGTCAATATTTATAGCAGCGCAGGTTCACATTGGATCAGCTTCTGGGTTAAATCACTATCAAAATGATACTATTTTGATTCGTTTAGATATGATCTGGAGCTTTATTAGATTAATCCGCGTCCTCCAACAAAATTATTTGGGAAAAACTGGCCGCATTTTTAATCATCCAATTCAATTGTATGCGGACAATTTAGCGTGTATTTGTTTTTACTCTATGACAATAAGAATTTAATTTCACAAATTTTTAAATCAATTTACATTAAATACACAAAGTAATGATTGCAAAGTTGTAACATTTATAAATTCCATCTGTGATTTTAAACCTTACAAAGCGAGTAACATGAGAATAAAAATAAAATATATCAGGGCCAGCATGATATGTGTTGGTTTAGTAAAATAATATTTTTGCTGTAATCATAAAACAATTTAAATTTCTACAAAAACCTTTTGTTTTTATTTTTTACTGCATACGAAAGCACCATGGATAATAAGTCCACCCAATAGAGTCAGTTTTCGGATTTCCGTCTGAAGGCTTTGTTTACCTTAAATATAAACAGGCCGGCGTTTGCTAGAAAAACATATTTTGTCTTAAATTTAATACTATATAGAAAACCTATAATAGACACTCCAATACAAAAAGTATTGTATATTTACTGTGACTTTTAAGACGAGTTTTATGAAATACAATAAAAATTAATGACATTGAAAGACATAAAGATCCTCCAATTCTGATTATCGTAGACGATCAGCTAGATATTACTTCTAAAAAAAATAGCCCTGAAAATTTATTACTCACTAAATACTTTACAAAGCACTGCCATCATAGGGGAGCCTCTATGATCTTGCTTATGCAAAATGCATTTAAAACAGGTCTTCGTGACGTCAATCTATCTACTTAATATTTAGTATTATTTGATTTTTGACGAGATTCATCAATTATAACAAATTTAACCCGACAAATTTGCCCTAGAGAAAGTTTGTATCTGAAGAAAGCCTATATTAACGCAGTGTCATCTCGAAAACACGGTTATCTCTTTTTGGACATGCACCCAAGAAGAACAAACACCAAGTTGATGGTGATCACATTTCTATTCTGACTCACTAAACTGTCGTATTAATATTTCATCAAAATGAGCAGTTGACTCAAAAAAGAACAAGAATTTCTCTTTTATCTAATTTTATCAAGTTTTGTATAAAGTATTGTAGTTTTCAATTTGTAAAAATAAAGCATAGTTTAAGCAGCTTTTGACAATTGCTGAATGCGCATCAAACGTTAGTTTATTTGACTGCAATTTAAAAACACCAGTTTTAAACCAAATTTAAATTTTTAATGAAATGAACTCGATTAAAGGCAAGACTAAACGTAAGAAGCTACTTAAAAAAATAAAACGTATTTTTATTAAAAGTTAAACTCTAATTAAAAGTGTGGTGGCATCAATGTTTTTTGAAATTTGCAATTTGGAACGTGAGTTGTGTTGAATTCAACAATGGCGACAGTAAAGAGGATTATTAAACCTAAATTGTATGAAAAGTGGATGACAATTGTCATGGTTAACGACTTTAAAAAGTTTAATATTCAAAATGGAAATTGTTCTTTTGTCAGCTTGCCTTAAAAACTACCAATTGTGACCTCAGCTGACTGTAATAAAACAAGTTTTAAAGAGCCTAGGTTGCAAAAGGAAGTACCTACAGAAATTAATACAGAGGTTGAATCTTCCACAGACCTAAACCCTGTCAAGGTAGAATGAAACATTTGACAAATTCCGACTGTTCCTATTCCTCATTGGACTGCGCTAAAAAACTTGCAAAGAGTTGCAAATAATTCCTCTCGTAAGCCAATAACCCTAAGGCACACTAAAACAACTAGTTCTAAGAAATCCAAGTATCCTGCGAAAAGACGAAGGTGAGAGCAAAACGTTTTGATTTGCTGTTACGCAATATGCTTCCAATTTCTTTGCCTGTGCCAGTATAAAAGCCAACAACATTTTATAATATTCAATCATATAACAAATTGCGTTAAATAATTTAACTTTCTAGAAAGCAAATTGCGTCAAATAATTCACCAAGCTATAAGATGGAATCTCAAAATACCTCTAGTAAGTACTTGATTACTACTTTTTATAGTTTTCATTAACGTGTATGATGTGGCTGTATCTACTTTGAAATTAATTTATAAAACTATAATTTTGTTTTAAACTTGCAGTAGAGCGCTCGTTTGACTCTGCCTTCAAGGATAAAAAGGAGTGAGGTTGGTACTGTGACCCAAAAAACTCGCATGAAATTAGCCACTCTATCATAGTTAGACTATATTTGGACAGTGAATTCGAGTCGTACATCTATTATCTGGCACGTTCCAACGAAGACAACGCCAAGCCCACAAAAATTGCTTTTTTTTCTTACGACTGTGAAAAGCTGCTTGAGTTAATCAACACAATTTTTGGTCAAATTAAGGAAAACAAGAAAAATCCAAAGGGCAAATTTATCCCTTTTTTTGATGAGCGTCCAATCTCTGAGGTATTGGAAACGATTGATCTTCTTTACAAGAGAATATTTGGGGCCAAGCCTGATCTTTTTCTTCAGTCAGTGCGAGTTTGGTTAGTTTTCGAGGAAAAATTTTTTTCAACTATGTCTTGTTTTTGAATAACGAGGCTTCCAAAACTATGGAGGTAAAGTACGGCAAGTGGCTGGGCCCTGTGCTGTCTTTCACTTAACCTTGCATGAAAAACTTGGCAGAATATTTGCAATTGGTTACAGAAAAAAAAAGTAGCTTAGATTGTGTAACTATTGCATTGATTGTAATTATTGGATACTGAAGTGTATCTGAATAAAAAATAAACCTTAAAATATTTTAATTGGTTATTCAAAAATTCATTAAATCATTAAAATTACTTGCATAAAGTTTTATTTATGAAACTACATAATTTTAGCATCTAATTTTATTTAAACTTAGATAAAAAGCTAGCTTCATAATTTATCATTATTTGGTTCATAATTATTTTTAAAATTCATTAGTTGTAAATAGTCTAAATACCTCTTTATAGGCAATTTAAAAACCCACAAAGAGGCTACAACGACTTAAAAATAATATAAGTTTCTTTAACATTTATTATGCAAAAATATAAAAATAGGTATGGAAAATTTCCGAGTTCCATTTTTTTGGAAACCCGTAAAGATATTCTTCAATCTTGTATGAATAAATTTTGAAAAAATAAAATATATTTTGGTCCTGTTAAAAATTGTCCGGGTTACAACCAGCCAACAACCTATAAATTTTTCCTAATTTTAGTCTATACATGGTCCTACCAAGCT
>JAQFZE010003310.1:0-12824 GCA_034695245.1 Dicyrtomina saundersi | reverse complement strand
TGCGGATGCGGATGCGGATGCGGATGCTCTCCGTGCTGCCAGTCATG
This sequence comes from Dicyrtomina saundersi, assembly GCA_034695245.1. Taxonomy (NCBI): domain Eukaryota; kingdom Metazoa; phylum Arthropoda; class Collembola; order Symphypleona; family Dicyrtomidae; genus Dicyrtomina; species Dicyrtomina saundersi. The sequence goes on along the minus strand of JAQFZE010003310.1, from coordinate 12,777 downwards.
TTGTTGTATTAACCGGGGCTGCGGGTGTAAACCGTCTTGCTGCTGCGGATTCAGGTATACAGTGCAAATAATGGCTGGGTTAATTAGTTATTACTTGAGAGTTCAAAAGTTGACGTCATTGGTAGGGTCAACCTACTTGGCCAATGCAATGATGACATCCCATGCTAAAGAGAGCCATTTGCGCAATGGTTATAAGCTGATGACAGCAGGGTAGTCAGAGGGTCCTAAAAATGGAGATTTTTCAATGACGTCATTTTTGAAGGATCCCTATCAAAAATGTGTAGGTAATGATTAACATTCTATTTTTCCAGCCCATGTGACCCACCATGCTGTTGCCCATGCTCTCGCCCAATGGCATGTTGTCCTGGCTCGGACCCTCCACGACCCCGAGGATGCTGTTGCTATTCCTGCTCTGGATTTTTACCACAATACTGTCCACAGCTAAGAAACATAAATGTCGTTGTGGAGAGGAAATGCCCACCCCCTACGGGTTGCAATGCTTAAATTAAATTATTGAGCATGTTATGGCTGCTGCTGAAAGGGGTACATGACAATTTAGAGGTACTGTTTGCTGTCCAAATTAAACATGATGTAAAAATAAAGACATTAATAAAATTTTTAGTGAAGATCTTCTTTCTTTCTATGAGTATATTAAACTACTTTTTAAATTCAGCTGCATTTTTATTATGCGTAATAAAGTTAAGAATGAAAGTAAAAAAAAAGTTTCACTCAAAGCGATTAAAACTTCATCGCACGATCCTTGTTAAGTCATTGATTTTTTGGAAAAACGGGTCAAGTACAAAAGACTAAATTTTTGAAAATTTTCTAAAAAATTGTTGTCAGTCCAGAAAGTCCAGATTTATGAAATTGTAATAACGCTTCGTCAGTTACAGTATCTGTAGAAAAAAATTGAGTTCAAAAAAATAATCCTTCCACCTTTTATTCATTATTCGTTGTGCCTGTAAAACTTGCTTTGATGGACTTATCCCGTTGTGCCAAAAAACTCTTCATATAATGAATTGTGAACTGAGATTTGACTGGGAAAAGCAAACCAATAAATTTCAATAAAATGAAATCATCGAATCATCTGAGCCTCAGAAGCTTTGGAACATTTTACTGGAGCGTAAACTATTTAGCTTTAAAAAATACAATAAAAGTTTTAAAACTTACTAGTATAGTAATTATAGCTTCATTTAACAACTCATATGCTTCAGGAAGTCGGAAGTGAGGGAACTTGGCATAATTACCGTATTTGTTTTACCGCACGTGATGATCATCATATTATATTATTAACATCCATGTTTGAGTATAGGCATATAGATAAAATAAAAAACAACCACGGGCTCATTTAATAAATATTTCTTAATCACACATAATATCAATAATATGTATATAAATAGACTACAAATATTTAGGATGACTCTCCTAGAATTTTATACACTTTTGTACATTCTAATTCTAATAAAGTTGTTCACACTTTTTACTTTTTGTCAATTGCGCGACGACTAAATAATTTTTGCATTATAAAATAGCATTAGTTTCGAAGCAATATAGATTTGAGGACCCAAACATCTACAGTACTAAAATATTTTCAGTCTCTCTAGGTTTGCTAGTGGCGGCCTAGAATTTAACACTACGAATGATAATAACATAACAATAAATATAAATTACACTTGAAAATATTAGTTACATGTTACATGTTAATTATAGTCACAATATTATGTGACATCACTAAATTATGGCTAGGATGTATACTTGGATAAAAAGGAGGGTGTAGTGTAAGTATAAGTACGGAGTTGATACTGATTCCCGGGATCCACCATTGCCCAGATTATTATTATCTTCATGACTGTCATCTGCTGCTTCATCGTTACTCAATCTGGTGTTTAATTGTCTATCTTTGTTTCGTCCCCTGCATGATGATTTTGAATTGTCTCGGTATTCCCTAAATTTAGGGTAGTGGGCGGTATGCTCCTGCATTTTTTATTATTATTAGTTTATTTTTGAAAGTGTCGCGCTTATTCAAAGTAATGTGGTTTAAATTGTTTATTTAACTTACTCTGGTAAAAATTCTTCGTTGTGCAGGAGCAGCACAGAATGTGTAATGGAGCCCGTTCCGCCAACTCTTTTCAACTTTTTTAACCAGAGATTTATCACTCCAACGCATTTTTCGCATATGATCTCCAACCGTCTGATTCGCGAGTCGATTGGGCTTCGTGATTCCAATTAAATCAAATGGATTTTCTAATCCTCCATGCTCACTCCCTAGAAGTTGAAATGCATCGTCTGGAGGAATTAATCCGACTTCCTCTCTGTAGAAAAGTATTAACGAATAAATAAGAAAATCATTAGTAAATTTTACAATTTATTTCGAGACATTAGAATTAACGTTGGCATGCTTTATAGAAATCGTATAATATCAATATTGTGAATTGTGAAGTATCTTACAGAGGGACGTTATTTCCATCATAAGGAAGCTTCATACTTTCTAAAATACTCCCTGTAACATTTTCAATTTCCAGCGTTTTAAAAAATGAATAGAATTCTGGTTGACTTCGACAATCTGTTAAATTAGATCTTGGGTAGTAGAAAAGGATTGCTTGACACATCTCTTGCTCAGCATCTGGGCCGCCCTGCAAATAATATACGTTATTTAATTTGTAGAATTTTAGACAATTTTTTTTCGCTTTATGATTTGTGCCGTATGGTATTTTAAATTCAAAGCTAGTAGTAGTAATTAGTAATAATTTCTCCACGAATATATGAATAATTTTTTTAACTTACAAAAACGAATCTGTCACGTGTTAAAGTTTCATACTCACACTCGACTAGAAGTTCATCTCCAGGCATGATTATGACTTCATTGCTCAGTATTCGGAATTGTTGGTAGTTAAAATCATAGTTGCTGTCCTGAGGTGAATAAAAAACTGTACAATTATATCTTAGGGATGATCAGTAAATAATATCACCCAAATCATCACTTTTTAGGACCCACCCAACCCCATGTCATCATTTCAACGTTACTTAAACGGCTATCACGGTCATCAATATCCGACTACTACTCACCCTACCAATGGCATCATTTATGGACGATACCTTACAGTCCCTAGATTTAAAGCAACTTAAAAAATTACCCATCATTATCATTAATGTTAAAATCACTGCAAGTTAGAAAATTACCTCAGCGATGGGCGGCAATTCCTTTCCTTTTCGAATGTGTCTTAACTTAATCTTCCGTCCACTGAGGTGAGCGTGGAGCATGACGCTGAAAACTCTTAAGCCCGTCAACCGATTGATGCCCTTTTACCAAATATATATTTAAAGAAAGAAAGAATAATTTATTAATAAATTTAATACATTGAAATACTTGAGCAAAATAATAATTATACACTTGCTAAAAAATATTCCATCGTGCAAAGTTGCGAAGGCCACTACTATAGGTCGGTTACTTACATTTTCCGTGCATTCCTTTCCGCAAAAGCTGTACGTATGAAATGTTTGCTGACCATACGGAATCATTTGAAATGGAGTTATGCGATGACCGAGAAATAAAGTCGTGGCTTCGAAGGGACGAATGACGTCAGTGTAGTAAACTCGAAGTCCAGAACTGTCAACAACTGCATATTTCATAATATTGATATCAGCCATTATAAATACAATGTAGAAAACTGCTACAAATACAGACACATTTGAAATTTGAATTTGTTGTAAGCAGACATACCTAACAGTAGTAACATATTTTTGCTAAGCTTGCAGGTGCAATACTGGCCGGCTATTAATACCAGAAATAGCTTGACTTCCTAAAAACTTACATGTTCGTCGGCTTGGGTTATCGTAATGGATTTCCAATTTAAAATAAATTGCGTCTCCATCAGGTCCTCCAAGTGGACTACCAACGTGATCCGGAAACATTTCGCCTGCCCATGAAAAATACATAATAAAGAGGTAAAAGGCTCATTTCGCTCGCATATATTCACAATGAAATATTTTTTTAATCGGATTGTTTTTTTGCAGTTTCAAGTATATGAAAGTTTGAACATTACCTTCAGATCCAACTGCCCAATTAAAGAGAAAAGTAAAGCAATGTTTAGACCACTCGATGGGCATATTGGGTGAGTAGCATTCCCCCGGCTCACGGCTAAAGTATTTATCAAAGACAGCTCTTGTCCCTCCCAGATGTTCCGGGACTTGACAGTGGTACACGGACATATGATGGACGTTCTCGCGATTCCCTTCACTTATCAGTGGACGAAACTGTGAATAGGAAAATAAAGCATTTCCAATAAGTCTATATACATCCCATTGCAAGTGGGGGAAAAAACTATAGGGACTTCAACTCTGACCTCGTTTGTTATTTTTTGTACTATATTTAGGTACGTACCTACCTACATATATTAGTATTTGCTTATTAATAAGTTTAAGTCGGCAACTTTTACGTTATACTACATTAGTAATATGTGGGTATTTAGGTATAGGCATATACAATTATATTTTTGTAGCATAATTTTCTGTATGTAGTATGTGCTTACCCCAATCATATGGTGTCTTACTTTCATCATGGGAAATCTGACTATGCGACACATGTAAGTTGTGTCCTTATTGTCCACGTAAATCTATACATACACAAAAACCAAACGTATAAAATATGACATATCTACACAACAACTTCAGGGAATGAGCTTTTTCTGGTACCATAAATAATTTTAATTATGAGCAAGGTCAGACTGCATGCAAATACATATTATGTAGGTAGCCATTTCATGTCATGGAAATAAGACATGACAGCGACAGTAGCACACATGCACACCATTAAAACATAACGTAATGTAATATAGTACACACATTATAACGATAGAAAACTCTTTGTCAGCGGATATATTATGGAGCAAATTAAAGTTGAAGTGTATGTATAGTCTCTGTCTCTATTTATATAGCTACATACACATGGTCCCATAATAATAATATAGATTAGCAATACACATGCAGTATAAGAAGGAAAACGAAAACGCTATATTATACATACGCAGCCCAGTTGTTCCTTGTTGTCATTGATATTTTCTTTAATTTTTTTTAGATTTTAATTTTTTTTAGTGAACATCATACATACATTGTTCATGGTGAGATCCCAATTTTTGACATTTGCATCTTCTTGGCTGAGTTCATCTGGGAAATTTTTGGGTCTCGCTGGTGATCTCATGTACACACTCTTCACACCCCGATTCGCAGCTCCATGCCATTTGAACGCATGCCTATTTGAATTGTCAGGATCTTCTGGATGCCAAGCCCAAATTAGCCGCATTGTATCATTCTGAAATATAAGTATTTACATACTGTAGAAGTACTACAAATAAAAAACAACATTATTATAGACATATTGATTGTATGAAGAGTTGTTTGGCAAAATAGGTCAAGTCCATTGTTTTAAAAAATGAGATTATTTGCATTGTGTGTACTATTCAACTTAACGTTCAACATTACTGTGTTGAACGGTAAAGGCCAAAGTCCAACCAAAGCAATTTTCTAAAATAGACAAAATTTCGTTTGTTTTTTGGCAAAACGAGATAAGTCCATTAAATGTTTTTTGGCAAAATGGGATAAGTCCACCTAAAAGATGCATTTCTGATTTAAATCTGATTTTTGAGTGTTTTCGTAGTTTGTAGAAGACAATTGCCGTGCGTAAATTTTCTTATGCAAGAAAGTTAAAAACGTTTGGTTTCACTCAAAACGATTAAAATTTCATCTCACGGACTTTTGACTCCATGTTAAGCTATTTATTTTGAGGCAAAACAGAAAAAGTCGTCAAATTAAAATTTTCTAAAATTTTCTAAAAAATTCCAGAATCAGTCTAGATTTACGAAACTGCTTGAAATAACGCTTCGTCAGTTGTAGTACCTGTAGAAAACCATTGAGTTCAAAAAAATAATCCTGTGACCTTTTATTAATTATTCGTTGTTCAGTAAAATGTGCTTTGATGGAATAACCCGTTTTGCCAAAAAACTCTTCATATTATAGACATGGAAATTTTGAGCTCTGCTCATTCTCTCAACAAAATTTCTGTTAGCTAATTGCAATTTGTCTATGCTTCTGGAGGGATCTGAGGCTTATGGGACTTGAAGTAGAGATAAGACGTATTACACTCATTATATGACTCATTATTGGATCCTATCTTAATGGTGGTGATGCCGGTGCCGGTGGTGTGAGAGTGATTTGCAGCAAACTGTTTGTTTCTCCATTAACTTTGAGTATGTATATATTATATCGAGGATTTGAGTAAGTGAATTTTTAAGAACACTACTGCGTTTCTTTCCCACATCGACATCGACATATCCACTTTAACATTATTATTTTTAGAAAATACAAATACTCAAGTAAAAGAATGATTTCGCAATATTCGCTCTCTGCTGCTGGTCTGCATTCTTCACCATTTACATTCTACAGATACATTCTATCTATACAGAATATTATTACCTTGTATCGTCTCTCTCTCGCGTCTCGGTTCATTTGGCGATCGAGAGCTTCGATAAGATTTAGCCATATACTAATAGTGTATTTTGAAAATTTTGAACATGGTTCCTTTTTGGCTAATGATGAGATCCGTACCGGTACCGGTACCGTACAAAGTTATAGGTACGTGCATACATATCTGTTATTCTGTATCGGTTGCAAAAATTAGTACATTGTACATTGTGCTATAGAATATAGTTATAGCCATAGGTATAACCTATGCAATTCTTTTTACATCGGTTTCGGTTTCGGTTTCGGTATGAGGATGACATACGTAGGAAGAAGGCAGCCGACGATTGTTCCATGTCAAACTCAACAAAATCTCAAAGCTGCTACCTACCTACGCAAAAAAAAGTCTTGTGCTAAACAGTTTTGTTTACACACTTTAGTCAGCAATACTTTAAAAAATTTGCAAAAAAGAAAAAATAACATGTTTTTACCCTGTACCACCGGTGTACCTTGTTCCCATTTGGTACGTACCGTACGGATGACGGAAGAGTAGTATGAAAAAAAAATTCAATTGATACTGTTTAACAGAAACAGAGCCTCAGCTTTTGCTTATATAGAGGAAATTTATACATTACATGTTTGCAAGAAAAAAATCAGCGGCAGATCTTCCTCTGCAATTACTTCAGTACGAAATTGCCTCTTGACCTGTGTGTGTGACTGGGACTTTTTTTACGCTACGCAGTGCATCCAAGTTCGAATTACAAAGTATACGAATTACCAAATTGTAAATTTTTTGTTTGATTGTATTATAAGTACAGTTCTACGCAATGAAAGGGGGAGATATCGGAAGAACTGCAATCAATATAAATTTAAATATTAACAAAGTGTTACAAAAACAATGTAAAAGTAGTAAAAACCAGGAAATAACCAGAGATGAAGATCAAAGGGAGAGCTCAGGCAAGTTCCTATTGAAAATACTATAAGCTTAAAATAACATTTTTTTAAATTACTTTTTTACCACTCGGAATAGTGTTAACTATATGCGCTTTAATTCCAATGTTGTCTACATAGTTATGTAATTGTAGCAGATGACAGCGATCATCATAAAAATAAAGCATATGTCAGTAATTCTATTTTTTATGATCTGGAAACGTCATTTTATTATACATAGAAACACGACACGTCGTCCTAAATTTGGATGCAGTAATTATAAATCCAAGACGAGGAGATGGTAGTGGTAGTGGAGGTGATTCAAGCAAGAAAATTCTCATGTCTAAAGATACAGGATTCGAGATTTTGGGGAAATGTCAAAAACTGTTCGTGATTAAATCGGGTAAATAATTACATAATATATTTGTTTGATAAAAATTAAAACCACAGACAAGTCAGAACCGAAAACTGAAATCGAAACTGAAACCGAGCAACCATTACAATTCATACAGTAGATTTGCGATATTCTTTTTATTTATTAATAACACAACAGTTACTATTACTGATGTGATTCTAGCAAAGTATTTTTGTTGTGTATTTATCAATGATTTAGACTAATTTCGTATGTTGATAGTTGTAATTTGTAATTTGTTGGACCCAATGGGGAAAATAATCGTGTTGTTTTGACAGGCGAACCTTGGCATCAGAACTATTCTGTGAGAACAGCCTCAGACCAAATTATTTTTATGGGGAAATCTGATGAAGTCTACTGCAGTAACATGGAATGGGAGGAAAAAAAAGTTTACTTGCTCAATAATTCGGAAAGGGAATTGATGGAGATTGTCTTTCATCCCGAGGATTATTCGCTCCATTCAAATGTACTATATAATATACCCTACTCACACTACATATATGTAGTGTATGTATATACTACAGACTGTGTGCCCTATGTGTATTTTAGAATTATTTTCATATTTATTTACTATTTAATTTGTGGGTGTGTGTGGGTAATAACAACTGTGTTGTTGCGTGGAAAGTTAAAGTCTCGAAATTCAAATTATCCTGCTTCAAAAAAAAATATCTTTGTTTTATAATCATTACTCATTACATTACGTAACCTACACGGAAACTGTACAATTAATTCATAGGAGCGTTCCTTTACAATTTCTGGGACGAGTAGTTTCCCTGACTCAAATAATTCGAGGAGTGTTATTAGCCCTTCAGACCTCCAAATGGGTATTGTGAAACTCCAAGAAACGGATGGGATTCGCTATATTACAGGGATTTTCAATTTTATTGAGGAAATTCAATTTACTGGAGTTTCAAAGAAAGATACTGTCAAGGTATAGTTTTATTTAATTTTTATTTAAATACTGATGGTTTATAGATGGGAATTTTGGGCTCGGTATTTGCGTGTGAATACTGCACTGTAAATAGATGCATGTTTGTATGAAATAATTTACTTAATTTTATGCTAAAAAAATATTTTGTTCGTATAGATCATTTCCCATCACCACTCCATTCCAGTTGCATTCATCGACTTACGAAGAACAACATTTTTTGATTGTGTAGACTCCTACATGGTTACTTTTACCAAGGACATTTCAATCAATTCCAAAGCACTCATTTTAACCGCTGCCATTTGTTATGTAAGGACCTATACTTACCTACTGTATATTTATTTTTTTGTAACTTTCATTTATCTATAATTTGTATACTTCTTACTTTTACTTTTACAAGTAAACCTTGTTACAAATACATAGGTACTTATTAATATATTTGGCCCCATTCAAACTTATTTAAGAAGGTAATTAATATTATTAAATTTATTTGATTTTTTTGCGTGTACAGGATATTGGATTTATCAGAAGAGCGGAAAGTATAAAGTCTGTGCTGATTTACGCTTTCTATCTATGCTTACTTATAGCCGCAGGAGTTTTCTTATTCTTTGTAATACGTGCTTTTTGAAATGGAAATGTGATACGGATGTAAATTCTAATTTATTTTTATGAAAAGAGAAACAGAGCAGATGACATGCAGTTTGTAAATTCTACGCAGTAATGATGGGAAAGGGAAAATGATGGATAGGTGAATTTTTATTCTCGAGAAATTCTAAAAATAAATTTTAAAGTAATAAGAAGGATTATATATATGGACGGATTTTCTTACCCCGATCACCATGTCATGGCTTTCATCACAAGTTTCCCAACGTCTGCGAAATCGAACAGTTGTCATGTTATCCTTTTCCTCGGCAGCTATCAGTTCATAGTCCTGCTGCACGTCCGGCGTAGGGATTCCCTTATCTTGAGCGTGGAAGTCCTGAAAGGTGTCATATATTAGACAGGCAGACAAACAGACAGTGCAGTGTTGAATTTAAAAGTCTTCTAGTTTCCGTCATACAGACGTGTGCCAAGTGCTTTAATAACATGCACGGTTTTACATGAAGTACATATTACATTACTGACTGAAAAAAGCTTTCATTTTCATGTTACCATTAATACAGATACTGCCTTAAAATCAATCCAGAAAGAATTGCTAAAAGATTTTTAATTGTATTAAAAAAATGTTAGATGATGAGTTGTAATCATTACTCTTAAATGAGGAGTTCCATTGGAATCCACCCAACCAATGACGATGTCACTCCCAGTCATTCCTCCGGTGGGAGAAAATCCAAGTCCAACATAGCCCGTTGTCGGAGCACTCATTTCCATGGTCAAAAAATAAGGGTCATTCGCAACCCATTTCACTTCGAATCCTTCTTCCAGCTTCAGCTCGTGTGTCCACGTGGAGGGGCCATTATTTGTAAAGGAGGAAACCGGAGTTAAAATTATTATTCCAAATAAAGTCGTCAACGTTGACAAGTCTGTCTGAATTCGGAGCAGCATTACGTTTTCTTTTACTAATTTTTTAATTTTTTACTTGAAAATTAAAAGTTAATTTAACGTGTAAAATTTACACAGTAGAAATTGCGATGGAAATGCATGTATATTATGTAGGTAGGTGCCTATAATTGAACTTGAACTTCTCATCAAACGTTCAACGTGAAGTGAAAAGTAACACACACACAATAAATATAAAGAAGTTAGAGAAATACTTTTGAATTCCGGGACCAACTTTATTTTTACTCTACTCCACAAGCTCCAACTTAAAACTAAAATGAGAACGTTGATTGCAGCCAAGAAAATTCCCATTTGAGGAAGTTACTTTGAAAGGACACACGAAAAAAACAAGAAACCGAAAGCTTCAGATATTCATGCGGGTGCTTCCGGTTTCTTCTCTCTCTCTCTCTCTATTTCTATGTCTGTGGTTATCGGCATCGGCGATAACATTCATGACTATGGCAATGGCATTCCTCCTTTAAACTAATAGTCGGCTTTCATGGGTGCATTCATGTACTTATACACTGCACTTAGGGCTTATCCTATTCCAACTGTATATTTGAAGAGTTTTTGGGCAAAACGGGTCCATCGAAGCACATTTTACAGGAACAACGAATAATGAATAAAAGATGACAGGATTTTATTTTGTTGAACTCAATTGTTTTCTACAGGTACTGTAACTGACGAAATGTGTTACTACAAGCAGTTTCATAAATCTAGATTGACTGAAATTTTTTAGAAAATTTTCAAAAATTTTAATTTGAGGGCTTTTTCCGTTTTGCCTCAAAATCAATAACTTTACATGGAATAAAAAGTCCGTGAGATGAAATTTTAATCGTTTTGAGTGCAACCAAACTATTTTTTACTTTTAAACTTTTCCTTGCATAAAAAAATTTACGCACGGCAATTTGTCTTCTACAAACTACAAAAACACTGCAAAAACCAAATTTAAGTCAGAAATGCATGTTTTAGGGAGACTTATCCCATTTTGCCAAAAATCATTTAATGGACTTATCCCCTTTTTTCAAAAAACGAAATTTTGGCAACTTTAAAAAATTTCTTTGGTTACAATAATTTGACTTTACCATTTAACACAGTAACGTATCTAGTTGAATAGCACACGTAGACCAAATAATCTCATCGTCAGTTTTGAAAAAATTGGACTTGTCTCGGTTTTTCAAACAACTCTTCAATTTTGGTGTTCTTTTGAAATTGAAAGCATTTAGATAGGTGATATACCCTTCCTGTACACAGCACTTGCAGTAACACAGAATCACATGCATTACGTTTCTATGACCCCCCTTAAGTATTTATATGTAAGATTAAGATGTAATTTTGAATGTGTAGTAAACGGCTACTATTGCTATTGCTACACTGTTGCTACTCTTTTACTGTTACAAAATCTAGAATAATACCATATTGGATAGAAGTACATGCCGATGCATAAGTAGGCACAACATGTATATAAAAACTTCCAAAAATGTATTTAATCTACGAAACGAACTACAACTATATGGCACTACGCATAATAGTGTCTGTCATACATATAGATGGTCCACACGGAATCATATGGAATTGAACAAAATTGTATTTGAAAATGAGCATGAATGAATGAATCCCTGGCCCCTGGAAGCTGGAAGTATTGTATATCAGTGTATCAGGTTGCCGCGTCTCCAATTACTACACAGATGTTTTCACAAGTGCCTAAACTTATGTTTCTCTCAAAAACGTTCTCTTTTTTTCTTCTATTATTTATTCCCTTCTTCCTTTTCAGTTATTATTGAGTCCTTTACTGGTGTCGACCGATGTCGGTGTCGGTCTCGGTCTCGAGCCTCGGTGTGGCACAATGTACGTAAGTAAAGTGGTACCTTGGTAGTGGTAGGTGTAGATATTAGTTAGGGAGGTACACCGTTGCTGCCTGGATGAATGAATGTTGTTTGTAAGATGAGGATTTCAGAATGGAATTTGGAAGTGATGCGATGCGGATATGATGCATATTGCCCACGCTACTAAATTCTTGCATCCGTAAATTCTGTAGGTAGGTACCTAGGTACTTATACTGAAATTCCTACGTTTTCAAATTTGACACTGCTGCGTCTTCTTGCATTTGGATTTGGATTTTTGAATGTTTATATTATTGAGAAAAGCATGAGCATCAACAAAATATTAATGCATAATGTTTTCACGCAAAGCTGCATTCTTGTAATTTTGTCTTCAGATTTATGAATGGGGACTATTGTACAAATGTGATCTTTTCAGATAATTCACATTTTTCAGAGTAAATATCTTATCGTTTAGTTGTAGTGCTGTATGAATAAGAAAAATATTTGTGTGTAGAGTTTTTATTCGTTTCTCAATTTGTTTTCCATTTTTTACCATTCCTGTTTCTAGCATTCGAATTCGTCTGAAAATAGAAGTCACAGTAGTCAGTAGCTTGCAGTAGTACGATATTTAGGGTCGTTCATAAATGATGTCGTTGCAATATTCCAATTTTTAGTACCTCTGTCACCAGTAC
>JAQFZE010003309.1:0-12826 GCA_034695245.1 Dicyrtomina saundersi | reverse complement strand
AAATACCTTGAATGGACTCCATTTCAATTTACAACTTAATTGGGCATAATTATATCGCGAGCAGAACTCCTGAAAACACAATTTTTGCTTTAAAATCAATTCATTCGGTTTGTAATCACTATAATCGCTCAGATTTAGATAAAGGGTAAAGGTTACTATGTAAGTCTAAAATACAGGTGCCCATAATATGCCTATACAGCACATAATATACATGCATCTTCATATAATTGCACTTTGCCCGCAGTAAATTGTGAATCCCATTAAATATTCGATAATATCTATACGTACACATAATTATATTTTAGTGACAGAGTAATTTTCTTGACGCCTAATTATTTATTTATAGATCATCCGGCCACTGTTGTTTCCTTCCTGACTGAATGGAGAGGGAGCACAACCTGCTCAACCCAATTCTGTCAATGCTATGTTTAAGTGTATAGTGCTCTCATTAGTTTTATACTGCCGCTGCAGCTGAGGCGAGGGGGAGAAAGCAGTCTGTAATATTCTCACTATAAAGTATTTTGCAACTGGTAATAGTGGCTCTTGTGATGGTTACAACCATGCATACGAAGGAAAATAATTTGAGTGTGTGTGTAGACCCTATGTGTCTGAACAGAATATAAATAGAAAATTGGAGTAAATGCTCATGCTGAGAAGGAAAATTGCCTAGCTATTTAAGATTGAGTATGCCCTCGGATGCTTTCTGTCATTTATTGCATTAGCTATATAATATTACTATAAAGAGCTATAAAGGAGAACGCGACGACTATAATAACTCGCAATTCTTTAAGAAAGTTTTGTATACATGGTAAGATATTAGCTATTATTGATTTTCATTATGCTCAAATTGCTGGATTTTTTTAGAGCTTTTTTGGTTAGCTATGCCAACCTCTTATGATTCATATGTATGCATATGGCAATGTCGTGACGTGTCATGTCTTTGAGGGTGCAAAACAATGTGTGTGTGTGTGTGTGTGTTTGTGAGTCTGATTGAGTAATTCGTAAATTGTAATCGTAGCAGGAAGAAAGCGATATTATCCCCTTTCATTCTTATACACATGTCCCATGCCAACTTCCCGACGAAATGTAAGCTTAAGGACATGTACATGAGCAGTATGTTCAGTGTTTACTACTCCGATGACTGAAGAACAAGCCCGAATTTTACGTGAATGCACTCAACCACTTGATTGACATTTATTATGCTTGTAAAAGTTTATGGCAGTGAGAGAGTGAGTGCATCACTTGAGCTGTGACTCTTTGGGCGCTGTGTGTAGTATAACTATGTACGGTGTGGAGACAATAAAAGTAGAGTGGAGTATGTAGGTATATTCAGATGAATTGATGTGACAAAAAGTACAATAATGTTTAGAATTAGACACGTAAATGGTACAAGAAATGAAAAATAGTCCTTAAGTAATCGATACAAAAGGAAGAGTGTGGACACGCTAAATAGGAGCACACAAATAAAATACTAATTGATCCATGGGGAAATGATTTGATATGGTCCATTTGATAGGAAATTACGTATGAGGCAATATCAGTTTCTATCCGTTTGGTTTTATGGGGAAACTACAATATATTATTTTATTAGTTGCTCATAGCACGGCCCTTTGGTACGGAAGTTGACGTTGTAGTTTCAGTTTTAGAGCTGGTACTCTGGCTCTTTCTGACTGTAGACCTATATACCTACCTACCTAGATGTTCCTTTCATTCAGATTTTCGAGACTCTGCTCAGCAAATACTGTAAGCATAAATCTACCTCTGTCTGAACGTGGACAAATCGAAAATATGTTTCCAAGATTTATTCACGCAAATTTTTGTTACACTCTTACGTACATAGTATTGCATAACCACATTTTACAGCTATGAGCTCTTCAATTTCTTTTTAATTTTAAGTTTATAGCACTGGACAATTGGATTACGTGCTATTTATAAAAAAAATTGTTATTATTTAACCTTCTTGCATGAGGCTCCACTTCCAAACTCCAGTCCAAAGCAAGGGGTAACTCTTCTTTTTGCTATATACCTCATTATTACCAATATCAGATCGTAAAAAAACAAATTAATCGTAAAAAATAAATATAATATTACTTACAATGGCACAGACCTATATATTACCTATACTGTAGTTTTGGTACAGATGTAAAATAAAAATATTTCTTTCAGTACTTATGCATACTATACACATTTTATACGTAACGTGCCTGAGCTTCATAACCGAATTTTAACTGCAACCTTAAAATGTAGCCATAAAAATATTGTGTGAAGGAACTCCTGTATTATTTTCATTTCGCTCTTTGCTCTCACTCTAAACGCCCAAACCGCATGACAGATGGAGATTATGGAGAAAGGAAAGTGTGAAATGAATGAGTATAGTCTTTAAATTCCATTGGATTTATTTGAGCTTACGCGTAGTAAACGTCTTTGGGTTGAAGCTATAGGAAATAGGAAATGTTTTACTAGTACTATATATCTCTTCTGTGAGGGAACAAAAATAGGACAACGTTTAAGTTTTGCAAATTCCGAGAGTAGTGAGAGTACTATAAAAATGCTAGTGTATTGATAATAAGAGTTATATATTTGAGAGAAACATTTTGAGGCTCCGTACAAGGTCCTTTTTTAAGCATACTTGACGGGATAGGGAGTATTTTTACGGAAACTGAATACACATAACATGCACGTATGGATGGACGTGAGCCCCTAAAGATATTTTACAATAATACAAAGGTATAGCACGCAGATCTCACTGCAGACTTGAGAGTGTGGTCAGCAGTCAGCTGTGACAAGTGAATATTTTTAATGGCTGGAAGCCTATACATGTTTTCAAGGCTACCCACCTTTTATTTCGCCCAATACATCCTTCTTTTAAGGTTAAAGGTTAATGGCTTGTATAAATTAAGGACATTACTGGAAATGTATGCAATGAGCATAGAAAAGGGAGCTGAGTGAGTCAAGTCACTTTCTGCCAAGAACTTCATTCATTATTAATGAATTTTCCGGAGTACTTTGCTATCTCATAATATGCTGCACACAGAGTTTTCAACTTGGAGGCAAAAATGTAAAAAAAAAAATAAAATAATGTTTGAATAGGCATGTACAGTATACTTTTGTTGTGTAAAGAGTATATTATAGACTCCTCTTTTTTTTTATTCTCGTTCGTTCGTATAGTACATTCCACGTTGCTTTGGTCAAAATTCTTACTTTTAGAAAAGGAAGAGAAAGGTTCGTGGTTATGAAAGGGTTACATATACGGAAATATGTAAGGGAAATATTTGGTTCAGATCTTTCATTTTGTAAAGGTCAGAGATGTACGATTTTTTCTTGTCAGCGTCTTCTAATGGTCTACTTGGTTGTTATCAAAATTCTATAGTAAAATATGTGAGATGTACCTATACCTAGTTTCATTTCCGCTTTTTTAATACATAGCATACTTTGTGCGTAGTGCTGGGACTGAGAATTGAGGATGGCAGCAGCGGGAATGTTGAAGCATTTCAATCTAAAATCGCATCATTCTTTTGCTCCTCTTGAGACAACGGTGCGGTGGTGCAGTGCATTCTCAGTATATATTTAGTAGTGCATATTTTTACCTACCTACCTACCTACGTGTTTGTTTTGATTGGCTTCAAAATAGGAGTCGCTCCTTTGATTTGATTGCCATTGAAAAGGAAGGTGATGTGTGCCTGCATTCTGGAGACATGCAATTACACAAAGTACCTATACGTAGGAAGGGTAAGCGCTGCCAAGTGCAATAAAAATCCGGCTGTTAAAAACACTCATGACCTACAAGTAGTGCTCGGTGCAAGTATTTTGAAACATGAGCTCGTAAATAAAGGGTATTTTTTCAACTTGGTAGTTGCTCTTGGATACTATGGTAATAACTAATTTAACTTTACCGAATAAACATTAGATTTAGAGGGTCTTCAATCTTTCATTCTACAGTGTGACTATCATATTTCTATAAGCATGTGCACCTCTGTTAACTCTCTCGATTTTTTGTCCAGTGCTTTTCACAGTTTTCTCAAAGTTTTTGAAACTTATCGTAAAAAGATTAAGATACTCACAGATCCAAATGATTGCATCGGTTGCACCGAAAATTCTCAAGATAACTTTGATTACTTTATTACATGCTTGAAGGATGATGGTAGAGCCATTGAGTTATCTTTGATCCTGTCTTTTCTTGTTAAAGAGGCTCCAGTACACAGATACAGTATATAGTTACAAAAGATAAGGAAATGGAAACTTTGTGTGACGATGTAGGCTTATTATTTGAATAAAACATGTGTCCCCGTGCAAAATAAACTGATTTATTTTTATTGCAGGAGAAAATTACAAGTATTAAAAATAGAATAATATACAGTTAGCATTCAGCCCAGCTTTGTTTTTTTTACTTTTTAAATCAAGTGAATGCCATCGAAAATCAAAAATGTGCATCCGGTCTTAAGCCATTGGCTGTCGATTTCAAGATCATTCCAGATTCCAGAGCCAAGAGATCAATGATCAGTAATCAGTGACAAAATATAGTAAAAAGTGATAGTGATGGTTTATGCAGAACCAGACCTAAAAGCTATAATTGAGCATTACAGTGCAGTGCAGTGGGAAAAAAAGGTGGTAATAAAAATAAAATTTGTTTATTTATTGTCGTAACATAGTATAATAAAATCAATGCAGATTAGATGCATTTCCACTGTAGTCATAGTTTTATTGGCGCCTGCTCCCTTCGGTTTTAAGTTTCAATTTTAAAACCCTCACTTTACCAATATTTTTTTTGTTTACAACACAATCACAAGAAGAAAACAAGGGATTTTATATCTGTACAATGCAATGCATAGAAGACACTTATTTGGTTGCACAAGATAAAAGCCTCCCGTCTTGTGTACACCTTACATGCTAACTATAGCTTCTAAAACAACAGACAGGCAGACTAATCTGGAATCTGGAAAATTAAAAAGATTATGTAAAGAATTTCCTCTCAATCTAAATTATGACAAGGTTGGTTGAATGTCCGGCCCGGCAAAATAAAAAATATATGTATAAAATATTATCAATAGAATTCATGTAATTGGATATGCTTGATAATTTGGGAAGATTTTGAAGTGGGATTAACGCACAGTGAGAGTGAGGAGCCCCCGCTCTTCACCCCTTCGTAAATGGAACGAAAGTGGAGACCTGTGTACAGACGCGAAGCTTCACGGTTATAAATTCCAGGAGATAGGAGAAGGCAGTCATTGTTACTAATTATCAAGTTGGTGCATGAGTATTATTCATTTGTCTTCTGCCACTGTGTGATACAGATATAAATGCTTTGAGAATTGGAATTGACTCCATCATATTCTTTGAGCGTATAAGCAGGTATAGGTATAGGTACATAATATAAGTAGTAGCACACATACTACAGTGCTCAAGACACAGATACTGATAGCAGTGTAATCAGTGTATGGCATAATACGCGTAAATGTGTATAGCTATATTAAAATCAGTGCTCTGGATTTTTGGATTGTTTTCCTCTCATTCTCTGCTCTTATAGTGAAGGTTGCGGTTGTAATTGAGATAGTAGAAAGACTGAGTTAAGAAAGAAGACATTGAGAGTAAGTAATTTATGAGCATTACTTATTCTCTACAGGCCTGGAAAACAATTAAATATGAAGCTCTTTTTATTATAAGCTCAGTATGTGACTCCTCTCCTCATCCACATCATCAATAATTGCTGGAAGGAAGGGACTTCCTCTACACGAGACATATAGTCAGTATGTGTATTTGCTTTTTATTTTTTTATAAAGATGAGCCGTTACCGTGCTCAGCCACTACATATAGCACTCGTTAATAAATATTGATCGTAATCGTGGGGACTGTAGTAATATTTCATCATTTGAACAGAGAAACTTCCATGAGATTTATTTACTCTGAAGATAATTGCGCTTGATTGAGTATAATGCATGGCTATGATGGATACATTGTTGATGCTGGAATATTTTGTTGGTGGCTGGAGCTGGAAATCATTAACTATTAGTTAGAATTAAAATACGAAGTTACTTAGAAGAGTTAACTGTGTACATGGGAATATCAGTGTCTATATGGGCAGCATGCCTAATACTAAATAACAGCTAAATTTTTAAGATGTAACAGTGGTAAAAATTCTAAAGTTTTAGTTTAAGCTCTGATAATTTATGTGCCCATAGAGTAATTAGAGTTGAGTATTTTAATCCATAGAAAATGGCTGTACACGTTGTATTTAACAAGTTACCGCATTTGAAAGTCACAAATAAAATAGTTCACATATAGGTGCTTCCTTTAGACATATTTCTAAATTTATCTCATATCTACATTTATTCAGGGCCGCTCATCTTTTTCTGGTTCATTACCAAAAATCTTGCCCGTGGCACGTTGGCGACTCTACAATCACCCAGTACACACTATAACAGGTTTGTCGTTTCGGCACTCCGCGTTTGGACTGAACAATGTTACAAAGAAAAAGTTTGGTGGACGGATCTTGAGAGACTCAAGTATGTTTTGATCAGATTGTACGTGCTTCCTTTTAGTGATGGAAAAAGAAGGGAAGGATTAAATTATAAAAACAGGAGTGACACAATTTGTAGATATGTTAGGTTTCAAATTTTTTTGAGCCCTGTCCCACTTAATTCCGTCGTTACCCATTACCGTTGAAAACCTTTAAGTAAATACATAATATCTAGGTACTTTATAAAATGAAATACACTTTTAGTTTTCACAACTGTCAGTTCCCTGCTTCGAGCTGCGCTATACGTATCTGTCTGTACACAGCATTGATGTCCATCTGTCTCCGAATACTAATACCTGTCCCTGTCTCTGTCCGTCACGCTTCAGATTTTGTAGAGCAAAAACTCGTAGCTTCGAGTAACTCTAAGTAGGAGATACTTCCTCCTGCATCCTATAAATTATGACTGGGTATTTTTTATTCCAACGTTTACGTTACTGACTTGGCAAACAAGCGTCAACAATTTCGTGTAGATCTAATTGTATATCAAATTATGTAATTGAAAATTTTACACCTTGAATTCCTTTGTTGTTCTGGGCTCATTAGACTAATTATATACAGTTTTAAAAATTCGGAGGCATGGATGAGGATGAAAAGTTGGAGCTGAGCTGGATGATATTTATGTATAGATGGGTAGGTACTTTAATTGTAGCGTGCTGAATTATTTACTCGCTGTTGTCTTGGTGAGTCCTGAGAACGTGCCTCTGTAGTAGGACTTTGTGTTAGTGGGCTGCTCCTCCAAGACCTTCCTCATTAAGCCATGGCCTTTAGGTGTAGCAAATGCAGAAGTCTATTTAGAGGTGTCTCGACTAGTGCGGACAAAGTGGTATTTCCAGTGAAGTACCTAACGTTCCTAGGTACTCTTCTTTTTCTTTTTTTGGATGGACATGGATGGTAAAAAAATATTGAGCGGCTCTTCATGATTTTATATACAAGAAAAATATAGGTAGAAATTAAATATAAAGGAGTCCTTATTCATAAATCATCCAACCATGTAAATATTTGAAGAGGCATGAAAGTATTGACGCTCCTGGATTAGTGTATAAAATTGTTCTTACATTTTATGATCCAGCTCCTCACAGAGTTTGAGGTGGTCGGTGACCGCATTGATGAGGATAGTGATGAGAGAGACTACGAAGACAGAAGAATTGAAACTGGATAATTAAATGAGTGCAAGTGGGAACATTATTAATAGTAGCCCATGTGTGTGTGGCTTCGTGTAAAAGGAGAGTGTGGAACTCTGCCATTGGAGTCCAAACTGTGTGTGTGTGTGTGTGTCTGCCTGCCTGCTCTCCACCGCGAGGGAACAGTTGAGGTTTTATAGTTATAGTCATGGCATGGCTCTAGCTCTACGCTCCTGAGCCAGTTCAACGTGAATCTTGCTGAAGGCAGGACGTTTTTAGATGGCTCCGTCCCAACGCTTCTCTCCAACACTAGAAACGAAACCACTCATCAGGAGTAACTTATTATTCATTTGGGCATAATTCAATGGGAAAAATAATCAATTCTACAAACTTTTAACTTTGAATCCAACTTGTCAGCGGACCAGTATGCAATTGTTTGGAATTAATTCCCACATCTTCATTAATTCTCTCTCCCCCTTCTGTCTTTAAATGAGAGTTGTAGAGGACGTCTCCCAAAAGGTTTTTAGCCGCCCCCTCCTCCTAAACGACATTTCGTCTTTTATTGTTGTCTCACTAATTAATGTCAACGTGGTGGAGGAGTAGAAATTACATGCAGTGCCAATAGTTCTCAGTATATATCACAGTGGGGTTCTCCATTACATAACGGAAATACATACCATATGACAGATTACAAGGTGGAAAATAATTTAGCGCTACTACTGATACACTAATACCAGTACCAGTACCAGTTCTTCGTCGGACTCAGAGTCAGGAAGAAATCATTCCAGAGTATCTTCCGATCTCCGGTCCTCCTCCTCCTCCTTCTCCATATAGTTGAGTAAACGAAGGAAGTTTCCGAGAGAATTACAACAACTTTCTTTAGCCTATAAGTGGACAGGGTGAAAGCTAGGACTATGAGTGAGGAAAAATAAGAAAATAGGAAAAAAATAAAGACGTAGTGAGAAAAAATGTCAACGGATTTTCTCAAAAGTTTTCTTCTGTAACGAACGAACAAAAATAAAGTCATCATCTTTTTGGTGTGTAAGAGGAGCACAGTTATTTTACTCAAAAAATATATAAAAAAATAAAAATAAAAAACAAGGATGAAGAACAAAAATAAATTTTCCACGTCATGAATGTGTATTAGAGGAAGGGAAGGGAGAGGCGAGAGGTGGATCTTGGTGATTCCAATTTACCCAGTTGCAGCAGTTGTCACTACCACTAACATCTCGTCTTTTTTTCATCTAATTTTCCAAACAGCAGGTAATATCCTTTTACATCATTTCATCATTATATACTTTTTACCTTCCATTGTAGTACATGGGAATTTAATGTGTGTAACATTTTAAAGATTCTCTCAATGACTTCGTCTGATATCCTTCTTAAATTTCGAATTTTCTCTCCTTGGCCTTAGAATGTCACTGAGGGATTTTTTGCACTACATTACATTGCTATCATTAAAACTATCTGTCTCTCTGGCGATGAAATCTTGCCTTTCATAGTCTTTTATAATATAAAATATGGGAACTCTCCGGGGTAACCTTAGTCTTTGTTCCCTTCTCTCACTTCCTATACTCACAATTATTTAGAGTTTTTTAAAACCCGTCTTACATATCTTCTAAAAATACGCAAAACGTAAATCAGAATGTCTTGTTATGACTGTTATATTGTGTTCACCCTGAGGAAGGGGTTGTTAAGAGTGGATCGAAGCTGGATATTGAAAACGTTCTCATTCTTGATGGCGGCGGGGGAGGGGAAAATCAAAATCGATTTCCCATTTTAGTATTTACTAACAACAAGATCCTCGGAGTTGATAGTCGAAAAAAGGAAAGTGAATTTGTTCCCATAATTTAACCTCGTACACCAGACACCTGTCTTCAACAAAGCAGTGCTCAAAGTTTACCAAAATAAAGTTTCCTCGAGCGAGCACAATTTCATTGTAGTGTATGTATTATGTACCCGACTAAAAGATCATTGGTGCAGCTTGTCAATACAAACTACAGCTATACAACAGCTACAATATACTTAACAACTACGACCGCGTCTATTTCTTTAGTCAGAGTAGAAACGACGATGACGACAACGACGACGACGACGACGAGACATCCGACGACAGGCTTGCGATGTTCAAAGGCCCCACCGGGGGATCAGTTACTTCATAATGGGGAAAGGAATATACGGAAGTCTTGTATAATAATAGGCTAATTTTGCGAATTTAAAAAAATACATATTAAAGGAGAGGATGGGAAGACGAGCATATGCTTATCTGTCTGTTGCTCCACTTTACTCCATAGAGTGTATCAGTAAGATTGTCTTGTCTCCGCTTCTACGCAAGGGTCATCATTAAAATGTATAGCCCTATATTAGACTATACTACGTGTGACACTGTATGACGACATACACTTACTATATAGAGTGTCATTAGGACCGAATGTAAAAACTTAAAATCACCAGCTCATTCTTCCTTTCCCGTATATAATACATGTAAAAAGTATATGGTATAAGTACATCAGGGAGTAGATCAGGGGAGGATCTGTGATACAGAATTTCATTTATAATAAATCGATGAAATAACACAATAATATTAATGCATTGTAAACAGCTCCCATTTTTAGCAAATCTCAAATCTTCAGCTAAACCAATTTTTTTTAAGAATCTAACTAACAATATTGATTAATTGAAATGGAAAGTTACATAAGATACAATAGGACCTTGATTTTAATAAACGAACCATATTTTATGGTTATATTAAAACTATAGATAAAAGAGCCGCTGTTATAGTACGTGAAATACAAGCTAATTATAAGCCTATACCTAAGTACTCTCTGATTTCAATTGAAAATAACCGTATACTTAAGACAGCTACAGCTCACAGTAATTATGATTAAATACTATATAGTGAAATTAGATACATAGTAGTATAGTAGGTAGAGGGCATAGTGGTTACCAGTCGGAGCAAAAAAGTGACTTTTTGGATATATATTATGATTAATAAAAGTTGTAAGTTTGTAAGCTATATTACCCCGCGTGATGCTTGATCAAGGACCTAAACATGCGTATTATGTGATGAGAGCGAGCGAGTGTTTTTGTGTGTTTGTGTGTGTGTGTACTGTGTATGTGAGTGTAAAAAAATCTTTTGATCAGTGTTGTATGTTTAGCTAATGCAATGTAATTATGACGGAAATTGATAGCTTTGGCTTGAATTGAGTCATTGGATGTGATGTGATAGAGGAGCTATCTGACAAAGACACAGAAGAAGACGGACGCAATTTTCTTTTACCAAGAAGTCGAAGAAGTCGACGACTTGACGGCGTTGTGAATTTTGTGATTGAGAAGTTATAGAGTTGGAATGAGGGGGTTTTGGTAGGAGTATATTATGTGACTCCAGGAGCTCGGGCTGAGAGCGGGTATCTGGGGCTGGAGTCGTGTAGTCAGGATTTATACGGTGAATAATAAAAGAGACAGACTGAATGGGAGGAGGATGAAAGATAGGACTGGTGTATAAATAAAATGGTTTCTTGGTGTGAGACTCCTCAAAGATAGTCTTGAACTTGTTGGTTGATGAAAAGCTCTTTGGGTCCTCATGAGATGAACCTTTCAAGTAAGAATAAAAAGCGAGAAGAAAAGTTCCTTGTTGGTTTTAGAACTCTCAGATGAATTCAAAAGGATGAATAGAAAGTTGACATGTATTTGCTCCATACTGAATTTACATTTCCTAGCTCATATTATGCATCACTACTATGTAGGATATACCTAAACAATCATACATACATGGACTCCACTCAGCTAGGACCATGTTCCCCTCCAGAAACTACCGGCACATAATAATATACCTATACCTATATGTATCGGAATGACGAAGATTCTCTCGGTGCACTTTGCTCTGTCGGAATCTGTAGTTCTGGTTCTGATAGTGAGTGAAGACTCAACTTGTCCATTTCCGAAGGTATAGGTACACCCTTTGCTACGCCTTCGCCACAGACACTTAAATGCATTTACATACTTCTCACCTACATTAAAGAAATTGCATTATTTTACTTCCTCACAGTAACAAAACTACACGTCTGCGTGTAAATATACCTATACTACTATTTTTATTATCTGAATGGAATGAAAGAAGGTGGACGTCGTTAGGACTCGTATTAATTTCCCTCTCTATTTTTAAACGAAGCTATTTAGTTCCATGTACGGAATTGCTACGAGTTCTGTATGTATATATGCATACCACTACAAAAGTACCTAAGCCTGTAACTGTTTTGTTCCGTTGCACTCCTTTTGTGTGTGTGACTTGAGTCTATTTTTTTCCACTATTGGCTCTCTTAGTGTTAAGCGAAGAAAAAGTTTATTAAATATTCCGGCGTACGATAATTTCTATTATTACTACTATTACTATTATTATTATTATTGCAAAATCTCAAGTTTTTTTTGTTAAGTACCTAACTAGTAAGTACCTACCTAGGTACGTTTCTACTACGTACCATCCTACATACAATTAGACGGTGGTCCATGGATATTATATATACGGCGTTCGTGGAGCGTTGAAGGTTTAAATAATTTCAATTCCAATGCGTACTTGGAGTTGTATAGTCCAAGGCATGGGAATGGAAGAGTATTTATTGCACATCGGATCGTGACCCATTTTCTTTCAATTTTCTCTTGCGAGACTGACACAGAGAAAGTGCTGTATGGAGTACAATGTATTAAGAAGTCATATTTCTCTCCTGCTTTTCCTTTTCCTGCTCCTCGTACTAAACGTTTCACTATTACGTCGAGCTTGTTCATAAAATAATCGTAAAAAGTAGGATCGTCAGACAATTTTGTTTGTTCGTCCTCTAAGGTTGAGTGGGGCTGCGGGGTCTGGTAGATGGAGAACTGGTTTAAACAAAAGTATAAAATAATGTCACTCGGTTCGTATGCACGTGGCATTGTTTGTTGTTGTAAAATGTGGGGAGCCGGAGGATGGAATGTAAGGCGTTGCAAAGAAAACACATAATGGCAATATAATGAGAGAGTGCGAGGGGAGTATCTTTTATTATTGTTTATATTGGTTACAAAAATATAAAATAATATATATGCTATCCAAAGCTGAATCTATAATTTAACTGTATTATTTCAGTATTTAATTTTCTCCTCCTAATTTTCCATTCAATTCAGACGCGCGGAGCCTTCCAATTGACAATTATGAGAGTGG
>JAQFZE010003308.1:0-12829 GCA_034695245.1 Dicyrtomina saundersi | reverse complement strand
ATTTTGAAAATTCGTAAAACACTAACTCGTTAAAATAAATCTATAAATTTTCGATCGAATTATACTTGCTGACGTACTTTGGTATTCAATTACGAGTTAAAAGTAGACAAAAACTGTTATTTAACTGTTCAAAAATGAAAATTAAAATAAAATTTATAAAATACTTTGGGACTACTTAAAAATTTAGATGTTCGCGGTTTGCGTGCTCGATGGTCTCTCAACCTTCTTTATATCTTTATTTATTACGTTTTAATAATTCGATTATTTTAACATTTGTTTCCTTAAAATTTCTATAACTTTTGGTTTTTTCTGTATATATATTTGAATTTAAATTACTATCTTCTTAAATAAGATTGTTGATTATAGCACAGTTTGTTTTTACTGCTGTATCATTGGTTTTACAATTTTTATGAAAAACTATTGTTTAATTAATAATATTACCTTCTATGTTCTGAATCACACTTATAAGGTTACTTATTTTACGTTGTTTAACATCTAAAGTATCTTTAATTCAGCTGTCTTAAAAAGTAATTTTTTATTTCAGCATCATTTTTTTGTATTTAATTTAGTATATTTAAAGTATTTGATGTATTATCAACTTTTCTAATATACCCTAGATTTTAAATCATTTATTTTAAAATTTTTAATCTATTACATGCAGTCCAAGGACTCTAAAGTGCATTGCACGCCTTTATTAAATCTTCTCAATTTTTTAAAATTATTAGACATTAACTGTAAACATAAAGAACCACATGCATTAGTACCAATTTCTTGTAATTTATTTGATCAATAAACTATATCTAAATTTTAATAATTTATCAATCTTATAGGTGGTTCATGTTCAAAAAAATCAAAATATTAGTCTTTATACTATAAGGTCTGATAATTTTGTTGACTATTATTGCTGTTAAGGTTTATTTATTCAATTTTTATATTCTTTGGTTGTAAATTTAAATTATCTTTCATAAATACACCTCTCAAACTATAATTTCTTTGTTAATTCTTTAATATTTGTCTTTAATATTTATCTCGTTCTATATTGTTGTGATTCTAATAATAAGGTTCAAAACAACTAGATCCTTTTTTATTTTCTATTTTAACAATTTGTCTTTTTAATTCAGCTAAATTAGTATCTTAAAATTTATTATCATTAACTGCATTACCAATTTGACCTACACCTCCAGCAGCGGCCCTTACTCCACCTTAATTAGCAGCTGCTTTAGTAATTAGAGAAATTAGAGCTTAAAGAGGCAAAGCTTCGCCTTCTTAAATTTGTTTTGATGAATCTGTAATAAGTTTTTTACATTCAATAGTTAATAATTTTAATAAAAATCACCATCATTAATTTGTTTTATTTGACTTTGTGTTAAATTGATTTAATAACCTTTTTCTTTAATAAATTAAGCTTTATTTAGGTTCAATGTTACACCTTTTTTGTTTGTAAACGCATTGTTAATAGCCTTATATTTGCTTTTCGTTAATAAAATATAATTCATTTATGTAAAAGAAAAAATTAAATAAGTTTAAAAAATTAAAAATATAATACTGAAACGAAAGGCTTCAACTGTTGTTTTTAAACACGATGGTGAGCCGTTAAAATACAAAGGCTGACAACGAATTAGAAAAACAATCACTCAACAATTGTTTTAAATTTCCTGCCAAATCCTAGAAATCCAAATTTGACGATGTTACTAAATGAAATTGTACATAAACGATACACTCTTAAAACCGAAATAAATGAGCACATCTAATAAGTTTAATGTAACAGCTCAGATCATGATTAATTTTTAATTTGAATTAAAAAACTAAGCTAATTGTTGGTCAAAATTGATTGGTGTTAATGCATCATATATTATTTTAAAGCCCTTTAAAAATTAAGAAAACTGGTTTTTTGTTTTAGGATTTCCAACACATACAATTAATTTTAGGCGGAATTTTAAAAAACAGTAACGGTGTAAAAAACAACTCTTAACTTTTGCGTTATTTAAAATTTACTCGTCATTATCTTTCAAATAGTATATCACACGTTGAAATTAGACTTTAGTCTTTAATCATTTCTAAAGTGTGAAAATTTTTGTGAATTATGTAGATAGGTAGGAATAGGTACTTATATATTGAACTTTTATTTTTCTACCACCTGTTGTAGTCTTAGATATTACTCGATTCTTAAATATAACAACATAAGCAGTTGTATTTGTAGGCACATTTTCAGTAAATTTGAATAGGATTGAAATACCTAATGTATCACTTCTATTACGGTCTTCTTGAAGAGTTGTATCAAAACAATACAAATAATAGGCTGTTTCAAATTCATATGGTGCGAATGCTAGTTCTAAATTTGTCAATAGTTCTCTTAATTTTGATTATTGATCATAGTTATCTATATAAGTTAAACTATTACCACTATAGAATTTAAATTCAGAGTAATTTACATTATTTAAATATATAGAAGTATCTTTAACATCAAAATGATCAAACACGGAAATATTAGATTTTTGACTGTTTAACCGATTAATTTAGGATCTAACAACAAACCCTAGAATCTTTTCAGGTCTTAAGATACTTGTTGAATTACGATTATGTCATTGTCTAAAAAACAAGTAATGTTTTTAGTTGTTTCATTAAAAATTTATACAGGATCTTTAGTGAAATTGTAATATAACAACATATTACACCAGTTGTTACCAAATTAGGTTCAATACATAGCATTTTTCATTTCAGAGAAGTAATATTGATTAAACCATAAACAACAGTATCTGTACTATGTGTTGCTTAAGCAAGTGATTTGAATATAACATCATCATTAGGTACTCTAACAAAATCAATAGAAACTCTTACTCCAGATACTATTTCACCTTAAAATCTAAAAATATGTGAAAATAGAATTATGAAACGACCTTCACCCTTATCTGCTTCATTTGCATTAAATTTGAATAATAAATTATGTCTATTTGCAAATCCAGGATGTCTTTTAGTTGTTGCTGAATATTCATTATCATCTTAAGACCACCATTGACCGTGTACTTTATTCAAAATAAAACTATCAATAAATTTAATTAATTTTTGAATTAAACTTACATGTCCTAGTCTGTTGTACTGTTCAAACGTTGTATCATCAAATGTTAAAATTACCTTACTAAATAGAAACATAAGTCCGTTATTAACTAATGTAATTAACTCTGTACCTGTATATCTTGCTCTATTTGACTTTTTAACTAAATTAACCTAAAAAACACAATCATTTCTCAAATAGAAAAAAGTTATCTACAATATCAATGCTTATTGTAGTTGCCACTGATTTGCTAAAGTGTGATTTTTCTTGTTGTGAGTAATTATTTCATTTACAAAATTGTATTGCATCATTAGTAGTTATTGGATGTTAAATATCCAAGTATTTTTCAATCATTTTTTTGTATTTATTCATTGTAAAAAGGAATTAGTCATTAAATTTTATATAGAATAGTATTTATTCAACTGGTATTGTCTTTTTTGCCATGATAGTTTAAATTTTAGATGATTTAAAGCATCTGAATTTAACAGACTATGCTTTGTTTTGTTATTATTTTTTATATTTTTATTAACATCTTGTCGATTATTTTATTTTACATATTCTGTATTTGTATTCATTTATTAATACTTTAAAGATAAAGTAATTGTTATTGCTTCACTTTTTAAATTAAATAAATTGAGTTCTACATTAATCAACCGCACATTAATTTCATTGATATATTCGTGTTCGACATTATAATATACTAATTCGGTGGCTTCTTTTATAATTTTATAACCAGGTGGTACTTTTGGTGTAATTAAATAAATACATATACATTGTGTAGCACTTAAAGATTATCTTTTTTAAAGCTATTTGGGCTCCATTCTCAATAGAGATTGGTACCTCAAAATAAACTGTAAAATTGTTTTCTTTTGCATGTATAATTATATTTGTTACTCGTTTATTATTAAATTTTTTGCTCTCATCATTTATTATTTTAATTTCTTGCAATATACTCTCCAAGAATTCTATAACATTTTTATTATTTATTTACTATGTCATTTATATTATAGTATAAAATATAATTTTGTAAAAGCTTTTTCTGAAAAATATAGTTGAAATTTATCTAGTGTTTTAGTTGCTTACTCTATATCATTTGTTTTAAAAATTGTATGGCCTGATTGTATATTAGCTAGAGTAGTTTTCAATTTGCCTGCAAAAATATCTGGATCATCTATAATAAATTAGATATCACTATTTTTCACTCCAATTAGACCTTGTTCTATTGATGTTTTAAAACTTGCTTCATCTACTGTATTATTGCTTTGTGATCTTTAATGACCGATAAAATATTGTTTTTTACTATACGTTGATATTATACTCCATTTTAAGGCTTAAGAACGTTTTAGTCTTCCATCTTTGGTATAACAAGCTTTGGTTGTAAACATATACTAAGCATATGATTCAGCATCTTTAGGATCATAAAAAGCAGGGCGTTGTGTTAGTAATAACTTCCATAAAACAATAGTTATTGGTCTTTTTCTTTAAGATATTTGTATGAAGTCATTACCTCAACCTTGTATGTTTTCATTTTTGATATTATAACTATATGTGTTAATATTGTCTGTGATTTGTAGTTTTATTAATGAAGCATCGTTTGCAAAGTTGCCTAAATATTAAAAAACTAAAAGACATTTTTTATATCTTTGAAAAAAAAGTTCTGGTACATTTTTAATTGCTATTTGTTTTTCTTTTTATTCTTGTACAGATGTATTTCCTTTAGCTAGATTTTCTAATAATTGATTGTTTTCTTTCTTATATTCTTTCATTTTATTGTACTGGTGCCAAGCTTGATTTTTAAAATTTTATGTTTATTGCCTACAGCTTTTTTTATTACAGCTTATTCGTTTAAAGTGATATTAGTTTTGTTTTCTAGTGTATCTGTTATATTTTGTGTAGATTTTATTATGGGTGCATAACTTGTTTTTTGTTTTAATGAGAAAGCATCATCTTCTATTTTTTCAGCTAGATATTGTTATCATAATTTTTGATATTTTTATTTTCTTTTATTATTAGCCTTATTTGATGTTTAATTTGTTCCGTTTTACTCATTTATATATGTCTTTTATTACGTAGTTTGATTATATTATATTTTATTTTCTGTTTTATATATTCAGAAATTTTAATTTGTTTACGTGTTAAATCAACCTAACTAATAAAATTATTAGAATATTGTTTTTATTTTACCAATGCTTATATAATATTTGGATCTTTTGTTTTATTTGTTTCTATGATATGATTATATTTAAAAAATTTTTCTTTTTTGTTATATCGTGTAATTTCATTTTAGTACTACGTTCCTTGAATTGTTTTATTATTTTATTCAGCAAGTTTATAAATTATTAAATCTGTTGGCAAAACTTCACTAATACAAAGTATTTGTTTTGCAAATTTTGGTTTAAAATCTTTTTCAAATTTAGTTGTTAATAAATGTTTTTTTACTCTTTGACCTACATCTAAATTATTATTTGAACTTTTTGTAGCATTTAACTTTCCCTATATATATTTTGAACCATTTAAATTTGAATATACTTGTTATTCATTTTGTGGTTTACTTGCCTAAACCGATGTCATTTTAATTCTACTATGCTTGAAATTATTTTAATTTGTAATAAGATCTTGTTTAACATTGACCTATCCAGTTGCTCCTTGTCAAGTCATATATTTATACATCTTTTGTTGAATTGCTTAAACAAACATTTTTACTATCATTGCTTTTGTGTCATTTGAAGTTGTATACTAGGTA
Organism: Dicyrtomina saundersi; assembly: GCA_034695245.1. Lineage (NCBI taxonomy): Eukaryota > Metazoa > Arthropoda > Collembola > Symphypleona > Dicyrtomidae > Dicyrtomina > Dicyrtomina saundersi. The sequence goes on along the minus strand of JAQFZE010003308.1, from coordinate 7,034 downwards.
ATATTATATTTGTTAAGCAGACTAATTGTCTTCTTACCACTGTATTCAGTTTCTTTATCAGAATAATGTTTGAGGCGTCCAGAATAGACTTGAACAATGTGGTGTTCGACCAACTACCTCTCTAAGGGCCTTTGGCCGGTTATAATTTAATATACTTTTAAAACTATCTACTAGTTTATCTTTATTTTTGGTTTAAAAGGTATAACCCAGTCATATTTAAAAATTGTATCAATTATCAAATTAATATATGTCTGATATTATCTTTAACCCATTTATCCTGAATAAATACTAAATCAGCTTGCCATATTAAATTATAACCTAGTACATGATATCTTCCTTATTTAAATTTTGTTATTCTACCTCAATGCTTAGTATGTGTTTCCTGTGTAGCTAGATATTTTTAAACAACTCTAGGTTTTATACTAGGTTTTTTAGCTTATTTAGTGATTGCAACAAATACAGTTAAAAGGTTTTTATATACAAAATCTAGAATATTATATGATTCATTATTTTTACCTAGTCACAATTTATTATAAGAACCCTAACCCAGATACAATTTTGGTTTGATTACACTTTTTGCTCTTACACGTTTTACGTTTTTATTTATTGTAGAATTTTCCATTTTAACTATTTATTTTAGTAATTTTCTATCTGCCTTATGTCTATTATCTTGATCTTTGGAAATATTATATGATAAATCGTGATGCATTGCTGCTCCATCAGTTCTATTTACAGGTTTATCTCCTTTTGCTATTGTTTCTAGAAATTTAGTTCCTAGATCTAAAGATTTACTACCTGCAAAATGTAATTGTTCTATATATTTTTTTATTTTTTAAACTATATCACTGATTTTTTTAGTATTTTCAGCTTTGATAATAGTAAACTTTTTAGTTTTATACACCATGTAGTATTTTTGCTATAGTTTTATTATTTTTTGTAATTACTTGTTTGATTGCTTTATTATGTGTTTTTACATTGCATTTTATACAAATTATAATATTAATTTACTAACATACGGTTTTTATGAATATTTGATTCTCTATGCCTAAGGATTTTATCACGTAATGTTATACATCCACAATTACACCTCTTAGGTGCACTTTTGTTTTCTTTAGAACAGACTACACATTCAGATTTTAGACCTGTTTTAGTTGCACAATCTTTTCAAAATTTGTTTTATTGTTTTTCCACCTTACAAACACTACATTTTATTTAATTGTTCCCGAATTTATAAAAAGAAAATTATTGATTAAAACATTTTTTTAATGTTTACTTTATGAAAAGATTTAATTATACATCAACCTGAACATGAAAGTTTAAAGACGTGATGGTATTGTTGTGTTCAAACTACTAATTATCTCATTAAAATCATTAAAATAATTTTTTTTTAAACTCAAAGTTGTAGTAGTAGGTGCTCCAGAACCTATATTGCAAAACATTAAAATTTGTAAATATTCAAAATGTTAAAACTTACATAAATATTATAGATTTTTGACTGTTTTATACTATTTTCACAAACAATGAGATTGTAGTCGTAGTCGTCGTTGAGTCCATAGAATCGGCCATGCAAAATTATTGCAAAAATCTACAATGTAGAAAAATATTTAAAAAATGTGTTGAAACCACTAATTTTCCTATAACAATAGCTTGAAATCCTGTGAAAACACAACTTTAAAAAAAAAATGTCGTTTAAGAAAACTATCAGCGTGAGCCGTATGCCGGTGCCAGTAATAGCCTCAGCACTTAAACGTCATGCAGCGATCGCCAAACAAGTCGAGGATAGCACAGTATGGATATGGTTAAAATGAGACAGGACCGCAAAACCGGTCACCCTTAAAGTTAACTATACCGCCGTGATCCCTAGCGACTTGGTGTGAGACGAAACCGACTAAAACTATCACAATGTTTATGATACGGTCCCCTTAATGCCGTCCACCATATGCAATAATGTTACGCGCAATATCATGTATTTCTGGGAAAAACACTTTACAATTACCGATTTATTAATCACTTTCGGTCTTCCGACTCTCTTAATTGTTATTCCTTCAGCCAGAAATAATAATTACCAAACCTTGATTATTCCGGTACAGTAAATACTGACAATATACACACACACAAACATATTAAATAATTAAAACTAAAAACCCCAATGGTGCCTTACAACAGCAACTTCTAACTTTATACACTTTACAGACTGAAGAACTCTATTCTCCTAAGCTCTGCGTTTCACCGCTGTTGACTCTGTCCGAGTTACTAAGGGAATGATGGCTGCTGGCTCAGTCTCACAAATCTTTCAAACTGACTAACGTACCAACTGCCAGCGAACCGCTGATTGGCTCTTCTATTAGTTTAGCCTTCCTTTCAATATGCTTTTCAACTCTGCTCAATCTTTCTTATTCACTCTGTCTTTCCCAACGCAGTTCTACAAACTGCTACTACCGTGAACCTACACCTATCTTTCCTATCCTATCATGGATGAAGCCTAAGCCTGATTCCGTCTAAGCCGATTTTTCTTTTCCAACTCAGGATTCACAGACAACTCAAGCTTTACATTTTTAAACAAATCAGATCTAGACTAGGTTGTAATTTATAAAAAACCTACTGTCAACCAGGAATTACATTTATTGATAACGTTTTCAATATATCAGTTTTAACAAACAAAGAAAATTAATTTTAATTCAACATCAAATTTAAAGTGTTTTTTTTAACTCTAGTTTTAGATTAAGATGTGACTTAGTACTACACAAATAATATAAGTTCAGAAATTTAGTGCACATATTAAACAATCAAATAGTTATCTAAATTATTTATTAGTGATATGAATACGTTGAATGTAAATTCTTGTAAATAGTAGCATGTCAATCATTCGAATGTAATTGACTTGTGCATGTGAACTTGTTAAAGCATAAATTAAGACTAGCGTCTGCACATTTACTGCGCACTTGTAATTTATATTTGTACCTGTAGTTAGTATGTAAAGCTATACATATTATGTTTAGTTGTTGATACCATGTGTACTTGTAAATAGTAAATGAAAATATCAGTATGTGTGAGTCGTATTTGTAAATTATGTGCACATATTTGTCTGTATAAATTTGTGTGTGTACAAGAAAATCAAAAAAACTAAAATTATAAATATAAACATATGTAAACACTGCATTACCTACCGCATTTACTCCGCAACAGAAAACATGCATACAACCCCTGCATACTACAACAACAATAACCCGCGTCTTGCTGCACTGGCTAGCATGTTGTTTCTTGCATATAAAACTTGCATCTACGCTCATGCTTTAAATTTCTTTTATTTATATAACTTATACCTCATAAATACAACAAACAAACAACTGAACATATTGCTCATACGTGTCCGTACCTTTCTTTACTACAAGCATTAAGACATCTTGTACCTGTCACACAGCAGGTTGATTTTACTTTTCATCCTCTAGTTTTATACTTTTACTAGACCCTAGAGAAACTTTGAGTCAGCATGAGTGGACATTGGATCAATATTTAATTATAAGTAACAAATTTCACACTTTGCTGTGCTTCCTGCAATTCTAATGGCCTAGAGGTGGACTTTATTCTATTCAGTTAGGCTCAGTATTACACAATACTAATATTTGTTTCAGCGTTCTTACCCTAGCAACTGTATTAATTAACACTCTACAGCACTCCAGTCGATACTAATAACAGTTACACTGCTGGTTTATAGCGTATAGGTACAGTTGGTCATGTACATATACGTATAAATATATCTGGTTGTCTGTATGTCTTGTCTATAGGTAGCACACATACACAGTACACACTGATACATGGAAAATTAAAACTCAGAGCTCCGTCGGTCTGAAAAAATTGATTTCAGTAATCGACTTGACCTCAACATAAGGTTATGGCCAGTCTTGTTTAGTGCGTCGGGGTAATTAGCTATTTTAATGCATTTCACGCACAATAACAGTAACAAACTCACCCCAGCGTAGTGCACTTTTTAGTGCTAAGGGCTGCAAGTTGCATCACATTCTGCTCAGATTCACTTAATTATACAGAATATTTCAAAATCATAATTATTGCTGAAATTAAAACCCAATTATTAACTTATCACTATAAACATCTAATACGGTGTGTAGATATGCTATATACTGACAAATACATATATACATGATAGCTTGCAACAGGGATGCTACGCTAAAATCAAAAGTTTCAGATATGGCTTCAGCATACAATTTTCCAAATATTCGAATTCGGATCCAGATTTGGCCAAGTCAAAATTAAAAAATTTACATTCGGATTCGGCTAAGCTAAACAACGCCAACAAATTTTGGATTTGAATTCAGCTTAGCCAAAAAATTTGGCGCTTCGCGCCGAATTTGTCCACACTGTTCTCAAAGTAGGTGCTGAGCTTACTGCAAGTTGGGTGAATCACGGGAAAACGTTGTTATTGTAGTATGGCTAAAATAAAACCCTCTCAGATAGTGCCCTGAAAAGTAGTAGGCAGATCACAATTATTACTGTTTGAGTACGCTTAATAAGAGTACCGCTTGTCAAAGTAAGATAGGTACAAGTTTTAGTGATACAAGTCACAAGTTGGCAGGGCATGCGTAAATTGGGTAAAAGCAGCACCGGTTTGAGATGCGAGTAGCACCAATACGAGTAGGCTTGCTTGCTTGATACGAGTTTTGCTAGAACAAGTGGTCAAGAAAAATGTGAGCATGGCTAAAATGTTGCCAATACAAGTGTATTAGGCCTGTTTACAAGTGCCTGCCAAAGATTTTAAAAAATTAACTTTGCAACCCAATATCTGCGTCAGTTTTTATCCGATTTTTTAAAAAATAAAGCTTATTATGTAAAACGTAATTTTCAGGACTTTAATAACTTACTCAAATTTTTCAAAAAATTTATTTTAAACAATTTTTAGAGCCCTGAGTAGTTGCCTTAATTTTTAAAAAAATCGAAATGTTGGAGTTCTGAAAAAGATTTATATTTTTGTTTAGAGAAATGTAAAGAGATTGTTTTAAAAAATATTTTAAACTACAAACCGAAAACAAATTATAATTATCGTCCTAGTTTTGACAATCTTATTCAGAAGTGCAACTGTGGTTGTTAAAATATTGCTAGTTACCATCATGCAAAAATTCAAAATGGTAAGCCATAAAAATTCAGCTTACGGATTCAGCTTTCTTGTAGCATAAGGATACGGATTTGGATTTAGCTCAATATACTTTTGCGTTTCAGCTTTGGATTTGGACTCAGCTGTTCTATAAATTCAGCTTAATTGTTCTTTCAGTTTTGGATTTAGCTTAAGCTTAGCATTCCTGAAAGTTATTCATAATCATACCTAATTACAATTCTGAGTTTAACTGTATATATAATCTAGTATTTTGCAAGACTTGTCAGATATTACATCAGGAAAAATAAGTGAACACTTGTACTGTTATCAATATTGTCACAGTAATCGTAATGTCATGCCCTGTGCATAGCCTGCTGTTTATCTCTAAACATTTAGCATTGTAGGAAACTCCTTAGCTTTTTTGTTTGATCAAAATAATGAACAAATTAACCCTGCAGTGAAAACAACACTGCACCTTGAAATCACTTATTAAATTGGGTGCTGATTAAATAATATTTGAACTTGCGAAAACGTTGATGTTGGAATAAAACATACAGCAACAAAGCCTGAGATGTCGACGTATCAAGATTATTCTGCGCAGGGATTAATATGTTCGATGTTTTATTATTTAACAATGCAGTATGCAGTTCACAACCATTATGAACTGCAGAATTTTACATAGAATGTTTCTACAGTGATCAATGTCAAAAATTAAAGAGCAGGCTGTGCACAGAACATGACATTTCACTAACTGTGGCAATACGGAGAATAGTACAAGTGCTAACTTATTTTTTCTGATGTAATATTCAATAAGTCTTTAAAAATCACTTAAATCACATAAATAACTGGATTATAAGTACAGTAATCCTCAGGACTGTAGTTTCGTATGATAAGTTAATTAAAAAAATTATTAGTGTTATTAATTTTTAAACCATTATTTCTGTGCGCTATACACTACACTAGTCAAATGCTAAACTTTAATCGTTACAAAATAAGCTAAATAGAGCTATAATTGCTTTCTGTAATATAAGACAGGTAAATGTAAATCAGAGTGATTTATTGGAAATTTGTAATGTATTGTCAGTGTATGAGAGGATTAAGTATTACTCACTTGTCTTTGTGTTAAAAACTTTAAAATACGGTTCTAATATTATTTATTTTAAGAACATTTTTATGCTAAAGACGTCATCAAGGCATACGCGATTAGCCAATAAATGCTTGCTTGATTGTTTAAGGTTCAACACGAAAAGTTATAGAAATTCTCCCCTTTATAGGGTAACTGATGAATGGAATAATGTTCCTGAGGATATTAAGGGGTGTGTGTCGCTTGAAAGTGGGGAATTTGAATTGTATGATATTGGTCCTTTCCGGAGTAAGTTAATAGAGTATATAGTAGGAAGCAGGGATGTTTATATGTATAACCCCTATATTTCGCCGTAGTGTTTGTACTGTTGCCTTTCTGCTTTCATAGTAAACAACAAATATTTCTTTGATATTGATTTATCTTATGTGTATGTGTATGTGTATGTATTAATTTATAGTATATATTTTAATAGTATTTATTTAGTGTCCGTGATTTAATAACAGTATATGTATACTGAATTGCCTGACACTTTAATAAAATAATCTCAAACTCAGTCAAATTTTGTGTTAAACGGATATTTTAGTTACGAATCTGGTTCGTAATAATCACTGGAATATGTTCATGCAAAAGTATAGAATCAGTGCTATAAACGGGGATAATTGTGTGATTTGTTGTTCCCGATTTATAAAATTACATGAGCGTAGTTATTGAAAACCTCGGAAAGGAATTTCAATATTTGAATTGATTAAATACTCATGTAGTGAATGTATGGCTTGTGCTTGAATGCTATACACATCTGTAAAACCTCGGAGAGGAATTTACTGTGTATTTTGTATTCAATTT
>JAQFZE010003307.1:0-12831 GCA_034695245.1 Dicyrtomina saundersi | reverse complement strand
GTTGTATCGGAATAAGTTAAATTGTAATAGGTTGAATCGACCATAAGTTGTATGTGCCAGGTTATAAGTGACAAGTTGTATCGGATAAGTTGTATGCAGACAATACCACGGTCCTATGTCTTTAGGTCGAATGAATTTTGTACGAATTCACTTTGTACGAACATAATTGTACGAAAAGTTGTGCATTTTGTACGAAAGCTGTATGTGCGAATGAATTTTGTCTAAAACCCATTGGTCGGAATGGCTATTTGTACAAAAAAAGCTCTGTCCAAATAGTCTGTCTACTCTTTTGCGCGTCGGCAAGGCCGATCTTAGGATATTAAGCTCCCCAGGCGAGTACCTATTATTGACGGGTTTGAACATTCAGACAAAGGGCTTTCGTACAACACGTGTTCGTACAAAAACCATTCGTGCAAAATGCATTCGTAGAAATAAAATGTCGTACAAAAGATCCTTCGTACAAAATGTATTCGACCTAAAGACTCGAGATCCTAATAACGTCAAATGGCTTGGATTGATTCTTCAAAGGCAATTCATATAGTTAATAATTGCGAAGGCTAAAAGTACAAAATAGATAATTGATGGAGATGAAGGGAATATTATTTGATGACATGGCCTTTAGAATTGGAAATTTGAAGCAGTGTAAAATTTCCCTTTTGGCAAACCAACATTGTTTTATAATTGGCTTGTGTCTTTCTCCCTTGATGTTGATGGGAATAGGAAGGGAGAGAGAGAGAGAGAGAGAGAGTCGGGTCTGATCTGATGGATGGATGGGATGAGGGAGGAAGGGAGGAAGAGGTGGACGAGAGAAAGGCTGGATAAATAGACGTGAGTGTGGGTGCCTGTCGTTGTGTGTATTTGGGTGTAAAAATGGTTGAGTGTCTCTCCTGAACATGTGTACTCATCGTATTTGACTATTATACCCCTCAGAAAATAGAATGTATTACATAGGTAATTATACTATGTATATGTTGTGAGAGCCGAAGCCAAAGCCACGGAGTCGGTGTCGGAGTCGGTGTAGGAGTCGGAGTTGGAGCCGAATCTGAAGCCGAAACCGAAACCGAAACCGAGCTTTGGATTTGGAATTTGAATCAGAGTCAGAATCAGAGTACTACATCTGCATCTCCTTCACCCACACACATGCAAAGGACAATGGAAGCCTAAGCCTCGAGTTTCACGATTCTTTCCAGAGGCGCCTTCATTCCCTGCGCTTTTGTTTGTCAAGCATTTGCTCTTGATTTGATAGATGAACAATAGAATTTATAAGAGATAATTCCATTCACTCGTCCTCTCTCCCTCTCTCTCGTCTTCGTCTTCCACACTCTTCATATATTTACATGTATTTTCCGCCTCACTACACTCAAGCTATATGACTCGTCGACAACTATCTAACGACGAGGAGGATGGGGACGAAGGACGACGACAACGTCGTCGTTGAAAGTTTGAGCTTGAGATCTACTGCCACGAGTTTTGGTAGGAAGTTGAAGTCATACTCATAACCGTATCACACATCATATTCGTCCTTGTAAAATATCTTTGGCCTATATTAGGTATTCATATTACTCCCATCACCACACCACCCAGCTCCCAACAGCCAACAACCAGCACCAGTCACATAGCATCTACATCTACATCTCAATTCTGATTCCCCGAAGATCTCTCTCTATAGTCTGACGCTTCCACTCTATGGCACCATGGGCCAACGGTATAGAACAAGATAAATTTGTAATTGTCAATCTTATAGAAAGAATGATGTAGACTGTTCAAAAAAGAAATTACCCAATCCAAGTCCAAAATCTCCATTTTTTTTTCTTTAGGCTTGAACTTCATTCAAAAAATCCTGCAATATAATATGCTAATTGGAAAGAATAAAACTGAACATTCCTTTGAGCTTACAAATACTTTTTTTTATACTTCTTTTCTCTCTCCTTAGAAATCTAATCGTTAGATTACTCACTAATATATACTTGAGCAAAGTTTAAAAATTGGAATAATTTTTTTTTCTACAGTCTACAGAATTGAGGAATTCTGAAATTCAAGATAAATTCTACTTCTTATACTTTTCACTTTTCCTACGAGACTTTTCGAGAGATTCCCTTATTTTGACACAGGCAACATTTATGAGCCTTTCAACCTATATAGATATTTATGCAACAAAAACAAAGTGTAAAACTTTGAGCGACTTGTATATAGATCATAAATATATAGGGAGCTATATGTAATTATATGGTGCAGACCAATTCTTTTCATACCAAATATTCTGGTAGGTAAATTGGAGAAAGTAGAGGGAGAAAGAGAATTTTGGAAATACAAGGGATAATCAAATCAAAATCATGATCTTGACCTGAATCTGGATCTGGAAGCTCCATTAATATAATCTGTGTAAAACTTGGTCTCTTTTTTTTTCATTTTGCAATTTTTACTCTGAATATTTTATTGGATTTGATTAGAATGACGGCTGATCCAACCATTTTGGGAAAAGCACTCAAGCTCTTGAATGAATTCTAATGAACCAATAGCCAATTATAAATATTAAAAAAGCCTGATAAATAAAATAGCTCAAAATCCTTCAGATTATTCTCATTCTACTTCAATGGATTTTGTGCACTCACACAAACACTATAGTTCACAAGTTCACGCGTTGTTACTTGCGTCAAGAACGTCGATAGCCGAGCTATGTCGATTCATCATTAACATCTCAGTAGGAAGTTGTGTCCATTAACAATAAGTGAAGGGTGAAAGTGTAGGCTATGTGCTGTTTCTGTTTGCTATATTAGTTTTTCTGTGAATGCTTGTGGCAGTGGAGGTGAGTTGTTTTGGTTTAAAGTGTGTGAAAAAAGTTCATCAGTTGTATTTGAGCACGTATAAAAATAAGGATCGTTTTTCTTCGAATTTCGAAATACCTGTGGTGCCTTTTATATGGATGTACCTACCTGTATACAAGATTGTATTTGGGTGCAGTGTGCATAACCGACCTTCGAAGCAAGGAGAAATCAAGGGCTGGTATACAGTGCATATACCTGAGTTTCTCCCAGTACATTATTAGTATTAGCCTTAGGTATATGGAGGATGGATTGTACATGAGATTTTATTCTATTAATCGACTCGCTCAGCTGCTTAATATTCAGTGAGGCTCTTGAAGCTTCATTGGGAACAGTCACAGCTGAAGGTTAGTGTCGATTGGTAAATAATTTACGAGAAGCAACAGTGAACTGTTCGCCATCATGGTTTTGTGTAGAGATTTCTCTCGTGATATTTCCAGCCATATTTTCTCTACAGGTAATAAATACGCATACACAGTGTAGGACACGGGACTGTGAGTCAAAACTGTGCACTATGTAATATGTATAAGATACCCATGCCTATAGGGTAAGCATATTTCTTGTAAGATATACTACCAGTTTATATTATATAGTCTGTAAACGTGTGAGAAAAGATTGTGACTCTTTTTCTCAAAATGCATTAACTTGCAAGTACACTGACTACTGATATTCTTCCAATATGCACTTTCTTCCCTACACCATCTTCCCATCCTCTTCAAATCTTAATCAAAAAACTAAATCGTAGCCTACCATCTATGAAATACAAGCGGAAAATAAAGCCATACATTTAATATTGTAGGATACAATTAAGGGAAAGATTTTGAAGTTCGTTCACATAGCAACTTTCACCTTCGCTCTCTCTCCAGCTGTACGTACCATAAAAATTTGAGAAAACTTCTGATTGTTCTCAGTCTCAGCCAATTTATATATACAACAGAGCTTACCGAGCACGTGTCAAATATCTGTATTTTTTCGTATAGATATTGCACCATAAATTTCCTCCAGAACTACAACTCCACAACCCAGATCCATATCCAGCTTTTCAATTTACGATTGACAAGTTTTTTTCCCCGTCAGTTTTTACTCCTGCCTTACTGTGCATGTACATATAGTAAGATTTTCTTATGATTCAGTTTCATCTCTCATAAATTATGGAGTGTACGGAAACCGAAACTGGCACCGGCACCGACACCGGCACCGGCACTACCGCTGTAAAAAAAAATCCCCCAACAGTGCAAGCACACTCTCAGTGGGTACAAGAGCTATACACACGGACACAGTATGACTCCATCCGGTGAGCAGAATGCGGCAGGAAATAATTTTGTCGAAAACATTATTCATCTTTTACGTAGTTGGTGATGTACTACGTACAGTGCAAAAATGCTGAATAAATGAAATCCAAACGCAAAAAAATATGAAGTATCGTATTTTTCAGGATTGCAAAAGTGGGATTTTAGACAAATAATAAGTAGTAGACCTGCGAGGCTTTATTATTTAAATGTTAATTAATAGTCTACTCTTTCTGAATAATTGGGAACCACGCCATAGCCACGAATTGCATATTTTAAATCTTCCTAAAAGAATGAAAAAATTCAAAAGTTAACAATATTATTTTTAATTAATGAGAAAAAAAATGCATAGCCGGAATAATACAGTATTCAAGACATGAGTATTAACAATTTAAATATGATATATACATTGCAATTATGTAAACATTAAAGAACAAAGGAAGGAGTACATAATATGTAAGGAACTCCTGAGTGACAACGTGTGCCATAGTTATGTATGCGAGCTCGTGTCTATATGGTCTGCAATACTTAAGACTTAAGCGTTGTTGAATTTTATCTATATTTAAAAGCCTATTGTATCTATCTGCGCTTTCACTCATCACTATAGTGAGATATAGCGGAAGACAGTGTCCGTATGGACAGAGCAAAAATAATTCTAGAGACTGACAGCTGAAGTCCGTCAAAGAAAAAAGAGTGTCAGAGTTCAGTGAGTCTGTGAAGTATTGGTACCGGAAATGGTGAGGTTAGGCCGTAGGTCGTATGTCTATGCATACATACGTACATGGGTCATAGTCATAGTTACGCTATATGATGCAGTCAGACGCCAAAGTAGAATTAGACTTAAAGAGTGGAAGTGAGAGTGGATCTGGATCTGGATCTGGATCTGGATATGAACAAGTTACAAAAAACAGTAAGACAATAAGTATGGAATGTCACAACATCTCCGTCAATATCAATACGCACACACATCACTGCGTCTCCTTCTTTTGGATTCGAATTCCTTGTTCGTAGTGTGGTGCTTTTATCATGTGAGTAAGTAGACTTCCTATGCGAAAACTTCTCGCGTTGGATTACATAGCGGGTGCCTGGTATGGAGTGACGCTCGTAGTTCATCTTCGTGGTTTTATTTTATCCGATTTACTTTTTTTTTCTTCTATTTTTGAAAACCTAAATCTGATTTGATTGGATCGGATTGTATGCTCAGGGATAAGCACTTTTTTGGTCAGTGACCTTTCCACGAGGACGCGCAGAACATATTATGAAGAATGTATAGCTTTCCCATCCTCTCGTGCATAGAGTACACTATAATCTACGACTCATCTAGACATTGGACACTTTTCCGTACTCATAATTCTATTATTTTAGGGCATTCGTTTTACTTTACATAGAAAATCTCTAAATCAATTGAATTTGCAAACGCATGTACGCAATTACATTCGCATGTACGTAACCAAAAACATAATTTATCCACCATCAGCTTCATAGTTTTGTTTATTACATCATCATAATGTACTCCCATATTTCAATCTATATAGCACACAGTCCAGAAAGTAATTACGTAAAAAACCTCAAAAACGATTTTTCTACTCGGACTAGCACTTACATGAGACCACTAGGAAACATTTTGATATCGAAATTGAAAGTGGATGGAAACAGTAGGAGCATTGCCGAGGACACGTACGTACATATGGTGAGAATGTGAAGACATTAATATATGTTATGATGGTATGCGATACGATACGATATGAGAGAAGGACATGCATGGGGTAGAAATTGACCGAGTGAGTATAGTACCCTATAGTACAAAATGCTAACGAGATTAATAATCGTCCAGGAAGGCTTGCGTTTGTGCCACATTTACGCTTTATATTTAAGGGCCGCTTTTTTTGGTAATATTACCGCAGGTACATAAATACATATTTCAGAGTCAAAATAATTTTTATAGAGCTTTGCTGTTTTTTTTATAATCCAAGTACAACTCAAAAATTGAATGCATGTGTAGTTAGTAGAGAGAGAGAAAAGTGGAAACTCGGAGAATAAAAGCGTACGGAGCCGGAGCGAGATCGAGCGGCCCTACGAAAGGACATTGAGAAAACTTTCTTCTAATCTGACGGTTTTCCTCGAGTCTCGATGGTTACATTATATTTAAAACTTGAAGATAATGATTGCATCTATCTAGAAACTTACATCTAACCCCCACAAACTATGTGTTTCATCAACATCAACATCAAATTCTTCCCAGCTTCCTCCAAGCATAGCACAGTCATATAGTGAAACTGAAAGAGTCAGACCTTCAACAAATTTCCAAGCTGACGAATGAAGATTTTCTCTCTCTTTTTTTTTCATTCGTCCTCCTTCCTCTTCATCTTTTTTTTTCTTATTCTCTACTTCTTTTATTTTCTCGTCTTCGTCTTCGTCTTCGTTGAATTCATTGGTGGTACGATAATTGTAGTTGGTAGGTTTTATGTGTAGTAGATGCTGAGGACTAGGATTTCGAACTGGCACACAGTCGACTCGACAGTCTACGAAGAGTCTATAGTTCATATATTGGGCATTAACTACGCGTTATAGAGTTATACTGAAGGAAGGACACAATTACATCCACCTACTTACATGTATACATTTAATCCAAAGTCTTCAGATTTAGACACACATATAAGTAGTTGAGTGGAGAGAAAAGTTGAATAGCTATTTGGCTTGGGATAAATTGCGTTGAGACGAGCCAGAGCCCGGTTTCGGCTCCGGCTCCGGCACCGGCTTCAGCCCTGGTGAGAAGGTCTGAGACTGCATTTGTATTGGACTGCACAGTCGATGTCGAGTCAGCATATAACAGACGGAAGCTTTCATTTCTCATTTGTGTTTTATTTTATTTTGTCGACTCACAATTACTACTCATTGTTTGCTCAGGTAACATGTAAGATGAAAAAGCACTATTAACTCTTGTAAATTTTTGCAACTTTGAGAGCACTGCGTTGGACACACACGAGTAGTTTTACTTGTACGTTGTATGGTTTAACGGTGTATGTAGTCTTGTATTGTACGTATAACAAGGTTCCATTCATAATCATTATAAAACATATACATTTATATACATTAGCATTAGCTGGATGCCTTCACCGTTACCATCATCGGTACTCGGGAACTCGGTGTGCTATGGCCATATATTATAAGCATGTACTCATGAGCCTGTTATATAAGCATGGGCGTGGACGTATACATAATTGGATAGAGATCGGGAGAAAGAGGGTAAAAATGACTTACCTCATGTTTCAAATACATCAGGTTGACTTCTTCTCCATCATCTGCAACCAGAGAACAAGAAAAGAACAACACATGAGATGAGATTTACCCGGGTGATAGTGATATGAAGGAGATAGAAATAGGAAAGGGAAAACGAAATAGGAAAACGAAAACGAGTTTCCGCATCGCCTCTCTCAATGAATGAATCCATGGGACAAACAACTCGATGAGGAAAAAAAACTAATAGTCTTAAAATACACACAAAATGGGCAACTGAGAACAGAGCGAGGTTGGTGGTGGTGGTGGTGGTGGCGGTGGTGGCGGTGGTGGTGGATATCTAGGAAAGATTGCATGTAAGATTTGAGGTTTGCTCCGTTTCCTTGTCTTGGTTGTTGGTTGATGGGCTCATATTTCTCCACTCGTGTGCATGTATTGCCATGTAACATAATAATGAGATGGGCCGAGAGATAGAAAAGAGACTGTGCATGGAGTCTGTATGATGGGAAAGGGGGGAAGAGAATGAACCACATCTCCCATATTTGCCTAGTGTCCACCTATATATTGACCCATGTAGGTCACAAAACATCCCTAGACCATCTCATGAATCTTACTGTGTATCAGTTAAGACCTTGTCACTTTGACAAATCCTTGTGGATACCCTTTACACTGATATATCACCATAGAGCATGGGTAGATGGGTAGGGAAGTACCCATGGAGCTACAATGGGTATAATTTATGGGAAGTATTTATATACAAATTATATGTATCAAAGATTGAGATTGACCACATGCTATGCCATATAATGTGATACTGAAAATATCTAGGTAGCTCCTAGTAGAAAATTAACATTCCAATTTATATATAGAAAATAATAGAGCGTGTGGATGGTCATTTTATTTTATTTTGCACAAGCTTCTGAATGGACTGACTGGACGGGGCTGCGAAATTGAAACGTAAAATAAAATGCCTCCACACTACACTACACTATAACACCAGCCTCATTAGGTTTCGCACGAAAAATTTCGTGTTTGTTAGGAATTTCAAAACCCACACGCTGTGATTTCTGAATTGTGAAATTAGCAGCAATAATATTTTGTGGATAAAATAATTTTATACTTCTTGTGATAATTCGACTGGACATGAGGCTCAATGGGAATGTGTGGAAGAGAGAGGTAATATTCTTCCACATTGACTTTCACTCTCGTGCTGAATTGGTATTTGGTTTGTTTGCTTGTTTGCTTGCTTCTGCCCTAAATACTAAAGCCGGGCAACTGTGTGAAGTTATATAGAGTCAATGAACTGATCTAGCGCCGGAGCCAGAGGGGATTCTAGAGTTTGGTCATCGGACACTCCATGTGGCCTGTGTTGTGTGGTGGACTCTGGATTCTGGATTCTGGATTCTGGATATAGAGACGGAGGGAAGTACTTATACGCGTTTAAGCTCGGCTTTTGATGATTTTCGGATTCCCTAAAAGATACCTTTTGAATTTCATGGATTGTGTTCACGTAAAACTAACGCATTGTACTTACTATATACACATGGAAGCATCATGGAGGTAACTCACAATCAGAACGAGAGTAAATACGACTCATTTACTTCGTGGAAGGTGGCTAGTTAAATTTGTATTGAGCAGAGAGGAAAAGTTAAGTCTGTCATGTTTTTTTTTCTTCAATACGCTAACACTTTGGGTTGAAGAGGATGCAAACTGAGAGGGCTTAATTGAGCGTTTCAAATAAACTTGTGGCTTAAAGTGTATTGACAATGTGTATCATTTTAAATTGTAAGTAATATTTGAGCCAACTCACTCAAAACTCAATAACAAACTCTTGTACAAAATGAAATTTTATTACATGCATACTATAGACAACAAATCTAATTATTTAATTTGATTTTGTCTCGAGTCTGGAACAAAAGGCCGTGTACAATTTTATAAGGATACACACAACCCAAAATAAGGATACACAAGTAAGGATACACACTTCCCAATAGCATACGCACCATAAAGCTTCCAATATAACCCGAAAGTTATTTACACTACGTCCTTACAGTATTTACTATCAAAATATCTTGTATTTAATACGTTTTGCATAGAAATGGGATTACCCTATAGAACGCGAGGCAAATTGATTGTTTCCAAATAAAGCACTAACGCTCAAAGTCGAAGACTCTACTGAAAGTTTAGAAGTACCTTTCCATTTTAATAGTAGCCACTTGTGTAATATATCTAATGGAAATAGTAACAGTTACTTTTTAAGTGGACAGGATTAATTGTTTATTCAATTCTAACGATGTTAATGTCCATCTTATTGAAAAATGCAAATTACCGTCAAACTGTACTGAAAATTTGTTTCAATTTCTTTTATATTTTTGGCAATAAAGTACGAAAGTATTAATTTAAACTTAAGTGGATTTTGATTGTAAATATTTATCATTTCCAAGCAATACAATGCATTGTGTTGAAATATTCCGTTTTATATCCTTTAGAAAAAATAGCCTTTAAAATAATTGTTGGCCCACTTGTGTCCACCTGGAGTGTCTGGTATTAGAAATATAAAGCAATTGTTAGTATAGTCTTGAATCTTGAATGGAAGGAGAGAAAGTAGAAGGGAAGGAAATGAGTATAATATTTGTTGGTTGGAAAGGAACTCTTCATTCATGGCATCATGGCCTATTAACCCTCACTGAGCTCTCTCATAATAGGTTCATCTGATCATAGGAGCACAATAATGCTTTCCCCGCCATATCTATTAATAATTCATTAATTACGTTTTATCCCTCTTTCCTTTCCACGGAGACACATACCAGAACCAAGACGACCACTCAAACGACGACTACTCAAGCATCATGTAGCTCTTTTGTTTTATTTTAGTGTCATGCTCATCCTTAGAGCTTTCACTCCACTTTCTCTCTTCCAATGTGTAGATTTCTCAGTCGAGTTCTATTATATTCCGTTCTTGTCCATTGTCCTTCATACAACTATGACGACGACGACGACGACGACGACGACGACAACGACAACGACGAACACGACTACAGTGAACATTCGGCCTGGCCAGGGCATGTTGTATAATATTATATACGAGTACATGCCATGTCTTTCATTTCCATTCATATGTTTGTATCTCTATTTTGTACACGCTATATTATGTCTTCACTGCTTGCCCATCTGTACATTATTGACATCTTTTGTCGATCTTGATGGCAGGATATGTTGGCCGTTCAAGTTTATTGCTCCATTTTGATGTCCTTACCAAGTGCTGGAGATGTATATGGAGCATGTGAGCTCTCACTCTCCGCTCCCAAAGACCCACACTGTTGACTGTTATGGATGAGGAAGGTAGGCAGAAGAAATCATGGAACGATTTGGTTGACTGATTGAGAGCAATCATGAACTTCTTCGTGTTTCACAAATGCATTCTAAGAATATGAATCTTCTATATATGATATTACATGTTGGTAAATAGGTCACATCTCCTTGCATTGCCTTGTTGTGAGTACTACAAGAAACGTTTCTCTCCCTGTCTATACCTATGTATGTAGTCAAAATGTATGTCTCTGCACACGGTAGAGTAAAAGTAAAAAAAAACGGGGGAGACAGAAAAAAAAAGTGAATTGAACCTAATATATCATTGGGGAGCGGTACACAAGTTTAAGCTAAAGAGTGCAGTCACAGTCACCACTGTATGTATCGGACAGACCGAAAAATGTAAACTGGATAGTGCATTACAGTAGTATATAGTGGTATAGTGTGGAGCGGGGCACGAAGAAAAAAACTTAAAAAAGCTGCTGGTTGAAATTCAATGTGTCGTATTTGCCCTACCTACACCTGCACAGCTTCATAAAATTACCAATATGTTAACAATAGCTATACACTCTACCACATACACAATACAATCAGCTGAATTACAAAGATACATGGTTAACTATATGGACTATACTTTCGTCATTACAACGGATTTTTTTTTCCGTAACAGTCCACACTCCTCTGACTGCACTCTTCTGTCCAATTTCGTATCTCTCCACATTTTTGTCTGCACTCTTCTATCATGTAGTTTTCCGTTGGGACCGGAACATTTGTGTTGGTTTTTTAGAAGGGAGGACTGGGGCTGGAAATCGGAGAAAGTACTGTGCTGGATGTGTACTTGGTTATGACGATGTTGGAACGGTTCAATTCAGAAGATTTCTTCTTTTTTTTTTGGATTTAGAATAAGTTGACGGATAACTTTGAGAGGATCTAAGGTAGTGAGTGAGAGTGGTAAGAGAAAGAGGATGAGTGGAAGGAAGGAATAAATACGGATTTCCAAATGACTGACAAAAGTGAAAGAAAGAATTTTGAAAGGATAGCGAGAGTTTTTGCCGAGCATTAGTATCCAAACCAGCTGTAGTAGTAGTACAAGAGACAGACAGAGCCAGGACCAGGACCAGAACCAGAACTTGCTTTTATAAGCAGTTGGTTTAGCTCTTAAGTTACAGGACTTTTGGATTCTTTCGGGGCCAGTGGAAGTGAGTTGAGCGTCGGATGAGCGCCAGTTGTCTGGGTCCATGAAATTCAGGCACATGGGGAAAAAAATCAATACGGAGATTTCTTGCAAATACTATTTACTTTCCTCACCACCAGAGAGCATTTGCTTCACAAGTTGCTCTCCACAGATCATGTAGAGGAGAAGAATCTTCCACTTGATGAGAGGCGGCAGAGATTCAGAAAAGAGTGAAAGCACTCTCACTTTCCTCCTTTTCATATGTGCATCGCCCAAGACATCTCCCATCCAAAACTGGAACTAGTCAACTCCATCTACTTCCCCCGTTCTCTCAGAGAGCGTTTCAATAAGACCCTTTCATTTCGTCGACCATCATCATGACTAACCCATTTTAATTTTCAAAAGTGTTTCTCCAATTTTAATTTTTTTTTATTATGTTAATTGAACATCAAGGGCTCTACTTAAAAAAAACAGGAAAGATGAAACTAATAGTGGTACGAACTTTAATTTTAAATACCATATTAAAACTATAATAGAGGGTGTTAAAAATTCAGGTGATGGTTGTAACAAATTAATTAGTTTTTATCATAAAATCAAATAATTTATGATTTATTATTATAACTGTAATCTCAAATATGCTTAAAAACTATAGGCTTATTGCCTATGATTTTTGCTATCAATAGCATACATTATTGTATGCTATGTATCCTTTAAAATAAAATAAACAGAATATTTAGCACTTTTTTCAAATGAAAATTTTAAAAAAATTCCAATAAACTGATTTTAATTTTTTTTAAAATCCAAATATAAATTGAAATCTGATTCTACGTAGAGAATAAAATTCAAAAATAGGGCACACTTGAAAAATTGCATGTACGGTGTACGGCTTACATTGTGTTCAGTATTAACAATTTTTTTCTTACATTTCTAAAAATCCTAAACATTGTACTATTAAATTGAGAGAATTCTGCAAATACAAATAGTCCAAAAGTAAGTGAAA
>JAQFZE010003306.1:0-12833 GCA_034695245.1 Dicyrtomina saundersi | reverse complement strand
TTTTTGGTAAAAGCAAATTGGTTTCCTTCCATTTTTTGTTAAAAGCAAAATGGTGTCCTTCCATTTTTAGCTGCAGAGAGCCTTTATACACGCATAACCACACAGGGAAGACGCATTGCATGGTTTTATTGGGATGATGCATAAATGACGTCACGCAAATTAGGGGTCATCCACAAATGACGTCAAGGAAATATTTAAATTTTAGGAACCCTATGATACCACTATCAGTATCAGCAGCTTAACCATTATGGTAATGGCTATCTTCATCTTCAACATGGGATATGATCGATATCCAAGTGAATCTATTTACACTACCTGTGATGTCATTTATGGGCGATCCCTTTACTACTCTTTTAGAACCTACCCATCATCATGTTACATAAAAATTAAGTAAAAAGTAACGTTTAACATGGATTTTATTAATACCTGCCAAGACTTTATTGAATATCTCATGGAATATCCCCACTACATGCTTATATTCGTTGCGTTGAATGGTTGCTTCATATTTCTTATAAATTGGAAAATAAGAGATGGCAAGCTAAAAGTAAACAAGAAAAAGAAAGCACAAAGGCACGGAAGAAACAACTTTAGCAAAATCTGTGGGGTCAAATGTGTCTACGAGTGGATTTCCCAAACGGATGCGGCAGTAGGACCTCTAATGATGGTAACACTGCCCGTCAAGCTTTCCAAGACTATGAAAAATTTGCTGCAATCTTAGGAATTGAAGTGAACATTTTAAAAATGGTCTGAATAATTTTGATTGCTTTAAATTGTCAGTTGCCTATAAACGCTGGTCGATTTTAAACATGTTATCGATTATTTGTTGAATATTTGGATCATTACGCCTGGTATAAGCTCCCTGCCAGTGTTCATAAAATTTTATCTCCCGAAAGTGAAATAGTAAGCGCTTCATCTTTTATATTAGGAATGAAAGGAGAAGAGGAAGCGGAAGCTCGTTATAAAGTGTACAAAGCGGACTGAGAATTCTATGCTAGAAAAAGTAGTCGGTATAATACAATTTATGATATGTTTTTTCGCGCCATTGATTTATTAGATCCAATCCTGTCAAACCAATCTTTAAAAAGTAGACTTAATTCAAAATCAAAACGTGAATCGCTTCCTTTTGAAGTTGTGCAATTGTTAGAAGTTCCTAAATTTAATTAGGCTTCTAGCAAAACTGCCAAACAACCATTCGTCGCAAGCTTCGATGCTACTATTGCGATTGTTATAGGTGAGATAGTGTTGGATAGTGAGTGTGAATTAATTAATCAAGGGTAAATGGTGGTAACGTAGTCAAAGCAACGAATACAGTCTTATTAAATATTAAATGTTAGCTAAGTACTGGCATTAGATCAATTGATATGTGCTTTGTAGGTTAATTTCGTGTTATTTAATAACATTAGGTTGTATTTATATATTCGCTAAAATAACAAATAAAGGTTAATATTGTTAAACATTTCGTAATATTTTAATTCTCATTGTTTAATTTTACCTTGACTTGCCTAACATAAAATGTGAAAGTAATATATCTTGTCTAAATCTCAAATGCTAGTAGAGTTACTTGATAAATTGTTGATTTTTAGTTTGTGTGGTTCCAAAACAGCAGTGTGTTACCACTACAGAAAACTAACATGCTTAGAAACATTTATGTTAAATTATTTTAAAAGTAATAAATACTTATTTCAACAATAGAAGTACACGCAATTTAAGTTTGATTCATTTGATAAAAGTAAACTATACCTTCTTTGAGAAATTGGGGGTAAAAGCAAATTATTTGAACACAGCTTATAAAAAAATGCCTTTTAACAAGCAACAATACGTTCTATAGACAATTGGTTTTTACTAGCAGGTAATACTTGCTTTAGTGATGCTTATGAAGACGCTTTTAAATATAAACGAGGAAGAGAAAGACTTATAAGAGAATGGTTTTGGTCATCACCCACAAATCTCTCATTTATAAAACTAAAACTAAGGTGGATTAATCGTAATTATTTTTAATTTTGAAGTTCGCTTGAAATTATACTTTTTTGCATTACAAAATGTATAGTTTTTGCTACAGATCTAGCGTAACTACATTTTTGCCGCAACAGTCTTAAAATACTACAATTTATTCTCGCCTGCAGATTCTGCATTACTAATTTTTGAATTCTTTTTTGCATCTTAAACGGTATATTAAAATTTAGGTTTAAAATTTTTCTAAATTTTAAAAATTAAAGTGGTTTATTGTTTTAAAAAATTGCATTTTTGAGTCAGTTTATTAATATAATGGAAATTTGAGAATTTACAAATTTAGAAATTTGCTTAAACTGTTTTTGTAAATACGCTTAGTTAGAAAATATTAGATTTGCAGGGAAGCACAGGACAATATAATTATTTTTGAACTTTTGCGCGCCATTTTTACCAAACTACGCAAAACAAGATTGAGTTACTTTGGAGAACACAAACTAGGAACTTTAAACCAAAGCTTTTGAAGTCGGCAGGTTGGATGTTAAACAATTCTTTAGTAACAGCGTCTCCTAGCATCACAAGTCTATTATCCTTTAATTTAGGATTACTTTTCCTCGTTTATAATTATGTT
This sequence comes from Dicyrtomina saundersi, assembly GCA_034695245.1. Taxonomy (NCBI): domain Eukaryota; kingdom Metazoa; phylum Arthropoda; class Collembola; order Symphypleona; family Dicyrtomidae; genus Dicyrtomina; species Dicyrtomina saundersi. Next base: position 10,255 of record JAQFZE010003306.1, on the reverse strand, counting down.
GGGTACAAAAATAAAACTCATCTTTGGTTTGTGTTTAATAAGTTCTGACTACGCCAGAATGTATGGCCAAAGGCCGGAGAGAAAATATCACCTATCTGTATACAGGCAGCTGTAAGAGCATGATGCGTGAGTTATTTGGTTAAATACAGACAAATCCGCTTTAACAGTATTTTATAAAATAGTAAAACGGTTATTAGAAACAGTTTTAAAAAGTTTTAGTTGGTCATCTATTTTGAGTGTTCAAATTATCTAATTATAAGTGAACCGCTTAAAGTGATCATCTGGAAAAACGAAATAGGTTTTCTACTGTTTTGGTAATTTTGAGGAAATTTTAATGGATTTGTGAAGCATATTTTTAAAACTTAGACAGCCAAACAGGTAAAACATTGCCTTTCTTCACAACTAAACTACACTTATATTAATCAAACATTCACATTATTTTAAATAAAAGTAAGTCGTTGTATTTATAAATTAAGAAGCTATCTTGGCTATTAGTAATTAGTTGTACTTGTAATTCAATGAAATGATTTAGATGAAGAAATAATGAGCAAACAGTGTTTCTAAATCTTTATAATTTGAATTTGTGTGCGCCAAAATCAAAATAAATTGTTTTTATCATTAAATTAATTTTAATGAAAAAATTGGCCAAAATTGGTCCATAAAAGCCAGATTTACCATTAACTTTTTTAACGATTTGCCTTGTAAGTGAAAAATAATTTACACTTTTGAAATTTTTATTTAAAATGTAATTTTAACTATGCTTAAATAATATCTGACCAAAAACAAATGTTTTATCTTCACACATTTTCCTTTTAACGATTTTTCAGTTGCTTTTTAACTTTCTAAAATAATTTAACTCATTACACTTAAACTAATTTCAGTTTCTTTGATTACAGTTTCCTGAGTCAAAATTAAGTTGAATGTCAGTGCGTTAGGTCACCAGCAACAACTTTGAGAGCCGTGTTCAGTCAAATCTGATGATAATGACAAAAAATCCTTCTCAAGACGACAGATTTAAAATATTTCGTTAAACTTATGTTTTATTGTTAACAGTATTTTAAGTATTTGGTAAAAGTAAAAGTTCGGTTACAAAGGACACATTAACGTCCATTGTTTGGCATTTCAGTCCACTTATAAAGGAATTTTCAAGAAAAAAAATAACAATAAATAATAATAAACCGAGGCAAACAAGTGGAGTACTACCAAACTTTACAACTACACTGCACCTATGTATCTTATCTCAACATTAACTAAATATTATAAATAATGCAGATTATTTGTATCTACTAAACAAAACTGTATATTTGTTAACCATGGTTTGTCTAAAAATAAAAATTTCAAATAAAAATTGTGTGCTGTGATCCCTTGTAAGGGAAATCCGTTACACGGTTTAAAGGGAATCTTGCCATATGGGACCGATTTAGCCGGTCTTAAGGCGTCCCTTATTCGCAAATTTGATTGTAATCCATACATACGACGACCTACTAATATTTAAGATAATTTAAATGTTCAGATAGGTTAAGTGCAGTGTAGTTGTCAAGCCCATGAGTGCTCCACATGTTCGCCTTCTCTCAAAAATATGGTCATTCCTGCAGAGTTCCTATTAAGTGAATTTCATCGGTGAAGAGTCATTCTGTCCGAAGTCCAGTGCAGGGCTTAAATCATTCTGTCCCAACCCCATGCAATTCTTAATAGCCCATCTAAACGTGCACCATTCCTAACTTACTTAAGCCTTGCGTCCTAAGTTGGGACCGTCCTAACGTACGATGCATCTACATATGCACCTTAAGACGCTCCCAACTTTATTTAAGTTTGTCAGTGTCTACACTTGTCCTGGACTTAGTTAGGACCGTGCTCAAATTCACTCAAAGCACCACATTCAAACGCTTTTTTGGTCAGCCTGAAAAACATTTTCAAAAACAATCGTATTAAAACAATTTGTAAATCTGTACCCAAAAATGAACACATCTGTTAGCCATGTTCAAAGCTCCATATCTGCAGCACAGACCTGTACTATTCTTCAATTATTTAGAAATTAGAGTCTGCTAAATGAGTTGGACGAGGAAGATAAAGAAATAGACCAAGAAACTATGAAAGTGATGGAGTTTTTGACATTCAGTAAAATGTAAGAGCGTTTATAATTTTTTAAAATTTTATCATGTACCTAAGCATAAAACAGAAACGGTGCCAATCTCATGTTCATTATGCGTTGATAAACTTTATGTAGTATATGTGTAATTTATTATTGTACAGACGAACTCGAGTATGGAGATATCCGTTTTTAACAGATTGGTGGGATGTGACTGTTCCAAACTTTTTAGAGCGCCTGTTTATTCAACATTTTAGAGTCAACTACGAAATATTTGACTACGTAGTTCTGAAATTAAACGATGCGATTCAAAAACAGGTGACATCAGTAGTTTAATGATGTTAATGTTGATTTTATCTATTAAAAACAATTGTTGTTGTAAATATAATTTCAAAAATTAAAAAGATATGATTTAACACAAATTAGGATACAAGATGGCGAGTTTCAATTCCTGTAAGGAAACAAATTGCAGTGGCTCTGAAACTAATGGCAACTACATGCGACTATTTAACTGTAGCAGCCTTTTTTGGAATAGGTCGAAGTTCTGCCCATCGTTGTTTTACGGAATTCGTTAAAGCTAGCTACAAAATACTTGTGCCTAAGCATATTACGTTTCCGAAGTCGAGTGAGCAGTTTCAACAGCATGCATCGGAATTCGAAGCCCTTTGGCAATTTTTTATGGCCTTCGGAACCATCGACGGTTCTCATATACCATTTAGACCACCGTCTCATTTGGCGTCAGATTTTTATAATTAGAAAGGTTGGCATTCTGTTATTCTTCTGGCCATATGTGATGCCCAAGGTAAAGCGATGTGGATCAAATCAGGTATTCCTGGCCGGCAGTCACATTCTGGTACCTTTAAAGAAACTATGCTGTTTCAAAAAATCCATTCAAGTAATATTATACCACCAATTAGCAAAGAAATTAGTGGTAACATAATTCACTGCCATTAATTTAAATAATTTAAAACTATGCATCTATTTATACACTTATTTAAATTTTATTTAGCATTTAACTAATTCTAAATGTCACAGGTGTTCAGATTCCGTTGCTCATTCTTGGTGATTCGGGGTTTGGCTTAGATTCTTGGCTCATTAAACCATTTACACATCACACACAAATAAACCCAAACCAGAAACTATTTAACAGCCGTTTGTCACGCGCTCGGAGGATAGTGGAAAATCTTTTTGGACGCGTGAAAGGAAGATGAAGAAGACTTTACCGAGGACTTGATGTGAGTTATAAAATGGCTCATAAAGTTATTGATGTGGCTTTGTTGCTCTACACAATATCTGTAAAGACTACCAAGTATCGTAAAACCCAACACCTGCAGAAATGAATAAAAATGAAGGGTATAAACATCGGCATCCTCAACCAGTTTCAGTTTCCGTACGTTCTACAACTTCCGGAGACTCAATACGTCAAACAATTATGGAAACATTCATGTTGGAAATTCAACCGTGGGATAATGAAGATTACCCATGATGATGTATGAAGGATGTATGCATGAAACCCAATGCTAATAATAAATGCTTACAACAAAAGTTATATCTGGATTTAACTTTATTTATTTTTCATAACTTGTATCAAACAAATTAATTTTACGGTATTTAGTTATTTACTTGGGAAGATACAGCATCAGCAATTTTTTCAGATGAGGTAGCCAAACGTCCTAAGAATTGCATCAGCATTGCATTATTCTCCATTACGTCCTTCCTTGATGCTTTACGTTTAGCTAATTTGGCTTGCATATGCTCCAATGTTAATTTAGCAATATTAACTATTTTAGCATTGCCTCGAGCCACCTTCGGACGTTTGGTTTTGCTTAGTGCTGTAAAATAAATACATAACATGATTAATATTGTGTTACACAAAATATGACAAAGCGAATTTAATATTTCCTACTTATTACATTCAAAATATGCGTTTTTGTTTCTTGCGTAATATCATTAGTAATTAGGTATACAATATAATTTACCAGGGCTTTCGGGAATTGATTCCTCGTCACTATTTTCTCTGTGACCGTCGTTAGAGGTTCTCTTATCATCAGAATGTGTAAAGTTGTCATCGCGATCAAGTCCGATTTCACTAGTTTCCGCAACACTATAGTTGAAAGCTGGTTTTTATGCAAAATTTTATGCATATCAGCATAATAGGTCCATGTTGACGGAGTATCTCCAGTAGGACCTAGGGTTTCTTTTCTGTACTTTGCTTTCAAAGCCGTGATCTGGAAATTAAGGCGAGAAATGTTTTAAATAATTATTTTTAATAATTTTATTAACAGATTTTAGGAGTCATCAACATCTTCAATTTTTCCTGTTAATCAGGGTACTACAACAGTAACATGTTAAATTTTTATTGATAATTGCGTATTATGTAACTCAAAACATAATTTAACTTGCATAAAAAATGTAAAGCTATGTATTCTTTTTACTGATTTGGTCACCAGTTTTTTCTACTTCTCCATCTGTTTTTTCTTTCAACTTGATTGCAATTTCCTTGTAAAGTGGTAATTTCTTGCTCATTGACTCAAGCTGCTGAAAGTACTCACCATAAAGTTCAATGAGAACTTTAATGTGTCCAGAATCTCAATTAGTATCTCTAGTACGCGGCATTTTACTAATAACAATTAATTTCTGGCTGTATTTTGTATCGTAGGTACGAATATTTTAAATGAAATAAAAGTGTACAAAAACTCTTTTCAACAATAAACACGAATGACTAAATCCCGGGAGATATTATGAGTATAATAAAGTCAGCAACATCCCACCCCCACCTAATCCATGGGACAACGAGGAAGCGACCTCGACAGCAGCTACCAATTGAATGGACTTGGGACAGAATGACTTTATGAATCGTATGGAAGCAGAATCAGCAGGAAATATATATAGTTTAATTATCTATATTTACACGATATAGATTTGTAAATAATTGTTTTGGAGCTGAAAATTGAATAAACGCTGGGTGTTACAAAATAATAGTTATGTCATTTAATAATTACATAAATATCACCATTATGTTTATTTATTATACGTTTGTAACGTAGAAGTTTTTAATTTTGGCCTAAGTTGAAACTAGCACAGTTAGAACCGTGCATACAACATATAACGGACTAGGTCGTATAATTTGAACACTTGTAGTTTAAAGATGCAGCGGCAAAATTAGATGATATTTGGGTAAAGTATTCAGTAATGTATGTGTATCCAGTGTATACCTAGTTCTATTGCGTTTTATATTTCATTAACTATGGGAGCATACACGTCGACAAAAAGGGGGAGGGAGGGTGTTAGAAGGCCTGCAAACTAAATCTTACTCTAAAACATAGGAGGGGGGGGGGGTTAAAGAAGCTTAGATCTACACACAAAATTTTAATTTTTATACCAATTTATTCAAATCTAAAATTCATTTTCATCGATAATGAGCAAAAATATAATTTTAGATCTTGCAGTATTCTAATTTATATCGCATCGATATCGCAGTTTCTAATGTGCTGCAATATTTTAATTTACATTAATATCACAGTCACTATTGCGATATTTTAATTTATATAGCATCGATATCGCAGTTCCTTGAATTTTCAATTGCGATATTCTAATTTATATCGTAACAACATTTGTCACTTATGCGATATTTTAATTTATACTGTATCGATATCGCAGTAGCTATTGTTATATTTGAATTTATGCTGCATTTATATCGCAGTCCCTTAAATTTTCGATATAACGATATTCTAATTTATATCGTATCAAAATAACTGATCATTACGATGTTTAATTTTTATAGCATCAATATCGCGCTCGGTACTGCGATATTCTAACTTATATAGTATCGACGTTGATTTGAAAAATCTTTCAATATTTGTATCGCATTATCGCATATCGCATCTCTTTGCAGTCCCAGGTCACTATTAGGGCTAGCTATTAGGGTCTTGCAATTTATTTCTAAAATTAGTTTTATTGTCACGTTTTAGTGGCATATCTAAAATCATAAAATCGAAGCCCATAATATAAATCTATACATGGTACTTATCTGGGATTTTATTATATTACTGTAGACTGTAGAAGTTTTATATGGGAGAGAGAGAGGTCTGGAGAAATCACTGCTGGTAATACATGGGTGGAAAAGGTTAAAAATCTTGGTTTTTTGCAGACGTGGTTAATGTATGATCCCTATACGGCATAACACGTGGCCTATCATAATAATAACATTCTTACAACCTACCTATTGCCTGTTTTAATTAGCTTATCAGCTTCGTTTTTATCTAGCCCATCAAGATTATTTTTTTAATGACACATACCGGTAACTAAATCTTAATCTCCAGATACATAGATATTTTATTTGAAAACTGAGGGAGGAGATTCGGTTACAAGGTGCCCATTGAACTTTCCACTGCAAATTTTAGTTTAGACATATATATTAACATGTAACAATCGATGTAACATAGTTACATACTTTCATGGCCTCCTAGCTTTGTATTCATGATTTCGGCATATTGTTTAGTGAAGTATGATTATATTAAAATAAATAAATAATTTTTAAAAATAGAAAAAAATATCATTTTAGATTTAAATTAATTTTAATTATTATTTTATTTATAAAAAACAGAATAAGAATAAGAATCAGTATGACGCAGATTTTTTTTACTTGGTTTGTTCTTTCTGTATGCATAAAATTCAACATTGCCATGGGCACGTCCTAATAATTTAAATTAAATATTTTAAATATTTCAGCCAAAAATAATATTTCCAGCTTACGGTAAAACGGTGTGATCCATTGTTCTTAAAATTTCACTGCAACTCATCTTTGTAGTAGTATTTCCCACAAAAAATTGGAGGAATGTTAGTACAATTTCAGTTTTGTGTCCCAAAATACCGAGCTGTCGGAATACATTTAAATTTTTTTTAAGTGCCGTGTAGAATCTACATAACTCAACGGATTTTGATTATTTATAGTTATCCAGCTTTTATCTAGAATAATATTTCTACATTTATTATTGAGACATACAATATAACATACATATAAACTCATTCGCAGTCATATATATGATAGATATTGTACGTTCAACTTCGTAGATTAAAAAAATAATTAATATATTTTTACGTGTCACTCATCTGCGATGTAAGTGCATGAGTAAACATATTTAATTAGTCTAGGTTTTGTATAGCAGTAATAAATATGGAATGCTGATATAGAAATAGTTTATCTTTCTCAAGTGCATGAGTATGCACAAAGACACAATGTTTTGTTTAGTCGCGGAGTCTGCGACTTTCTATTTATAAGAATTCAAGTTCAAGAGGAATCTACATTTCTCCTTTCACAGACATCAATCTTAAGACTTCATTGTCATTATTATTTCCTATTAAATTACTGCCCCCACATTTATGTTCTTTAATTCTTCAGAAGAATTAAATCTATGTAGAAATCAGTGTTTTCTCTAATTTTTTAATTATTAGGACAATTCCCAAAAGTATAATTATCTAAATTAAAGTGTATTTGTAAAATCATTAGAATCAGGATATTGATAAATTATAAAGTAACTTATGTCTGGAATCAGAGATTCGACAATGATCAGAATGCGGCAGTAATATTGAAACCCAAAATAACCCAAAGTATATTTTAGATTTATAGTTTGTTATGAGAGTTTAATTAATTGTTGTTCTTTTCTTCTTCAGAAACGGTGCATGTCAGCTTGGTAGATCAATATCAAAAAATTCTGAAGGGTTAGTTAAGCACGGTTCTAGATTGCGTATGGGGTGAATGGTAAATGAGTGTGAGTCTATATTTACGCAGAGCCTTAGCTTATTCGTTATGGGTTTGATGGTACTTTATTATATAGATAGGTTAGTTGGTTCTCGCTGTGGCCATAAGAGGCACAGTACGTTAGTAGTTAGAAGTTAGAGTACTCAGAATAGACTGTTGAGTGTGCTCGTACACAATAAAGAGCACAGCTGAGTTTATAGTTACATGTTTACACTGTTTACATTCTTATGCATCATCATTCACATACAATCGTATTCCTACATTTATGACGCATGTAATAATGACGTCATAACAGGTTGACATCATATTTTTCCTTAAATTATCTTAAACGCCTATGAGATCGCCACGTCTTCTTTTATCCTCCAAAAAGAGGATTCTTAGAGCTTTTAATCTTTCACTGTAAGCCAAACTTCTAAGCGATGGAAGAAGACGAGTAGGTAATTTTTGCACTTTTTTGATTTCTTTGATGTCTTATTTTAGGGATGGGCTTCACAATTTATTGCAATATTCCAGTAGTGGTCGAACATAAGTTACGATTACTTTTCGTAAGATTTCCTTACTTCTCATTAGATGCTTAAGCTCAGCTTCTAAGAAGCATTTCATCAAAACCGGAACAGAAAATATATGGACGACACAGAATAGCAAAGATTCGGAATTTGTGATTTTCAAACTTTAAAGGGCCACTGCGACCAAAAACATCAAATTTTAATCAAATAACTTAAAATGCGTAGTACCTCAAAGTTGCATAATTTTTTTGAAATGGGTCTTTTTAGAATTGGCGCGTACCATTTTAAACCATAACATCGCCAGTGAAAACTGATAACCTAAGACAAGAAATGCATTTAAGTAATAGGCAACTCCAAATTTATTTGTAATATATTAAAACAATAACTTAATTACATAAACCCAATAAAATGTAAAAGCTTAGATATGTTTGAAGTCCAGTGGTTGAATACTGAGTAAACTATTTCTGCTGTTCACATGCGTTCTCACTCGCCACTGAACCTGAAGCTCCCCAGTATGCACGATAAAACCCACGTCTATATACGGATTGTCTCACAATATAGGTATAGTGAACGGGGTATACAGCTCTGGAAGCTTAGTCTATTGATGCTGGCAATGGCATGCTCCTAGATATCTGTAAAGCCTCGCAGACCTTTAACAGATAACTTATCTCGATGCCTTCGAGTTTAAATAACGTATCTCGTAGTGAACGATCGATTCCTAGATCTCTTATAGTTTGGCAACAGGACTAGTATTAAGTTCTATGGTTGATATCTCATATACACTCTCAGCCTATGAGGTTGCTGCGAGGCAAATATGTAACCTAAAAGTAACTTTCAGCATTACCCAAACAGGTTCAAACGCAACACCATAATACATACAACTATTTTATAAAGCATATTTTACGGCATGAAGGCAATAAAAATTATGTGGCAACAGCTTAAAATCCACGCATGAATATAAAATAATCTTAATTAAAACATGGCAACAAATAAATCATCATATTATTATGTCATTGTTTACTTATAATTAGTGTTATTTAAAATATAGATACAATTTTTCTGTCAAAGAGCTGTAAGTGTAAAAGTAACGTTTCTATTGATTTGTTTAATTATTACTTTGCCACATTTCCGATCCTATAGTGTGGAAGCCTAGTTTTATTTCAGCAGCAGCTTGAAAGATGTTTCAAGTTAGTAAGATTGTTCGCGGGAGAGGAGCTGGCTGGTAGGCTTGAAATATCGCTCCTCTAGAAATACCAATTAGGTAGGTAAAACGTTATTGACAACAACTAATTCTAGTATCAGTAGATAGAGAAAGTTTTAGTCTACATTTTAGTACTAGTGTCATTATTGTATTTAGAATTCTAAGTTGGTTTTAGTCCCAAAGAAAACGTTAAAAGTATTTAGTCATCGGCTGGAGCTGCAAGTTCGGCGCGGCAGTATATATTTACAGGGTGTGCCAAATTCAAAATTTTGAACTTCTTGCGTAGACAGTACTGCAGTGTATTACGTGTTAGTTTTGAGATGGCTGGTGTGCGTGTCTAGACTGTCGTACTGAAAATAAGTTTTTGTATTGCATCGTGGTGTTGATTCACAGGGTGCTTCAAATCTTCCATTCTGGACTGGAAAATCTCTTTCACACAACTCATTTAAGTTTGCCTCATTTAATATGTCCATTAATTTGATCTGGAACTTTAATTATGAAGTTAGAGGTATATACTAGTACCCCCTACATGCGTATTAAAGTATTTAAATTTAAGTATTAATCTGTAATACTCTAAAATTTGTTACTTTGGCATCAGAGTGATTAGACATATATTATTTATATTATTCTGGGTTTTATTATCTTTCTTTCGTTAAAAACAAATTATTACACCAAGTACATACGCAAAAATGACACAA
>JAQFZE010003305.1:0-12833 GCA_034695245.1 Dicyrtomina saundersi | reverse complement strand
AGTTATTTGTTTGACAGTTCAATTTTGAATCTAGAAAACCAAAGATAAGACACGGAAAACAAGAGCAGCAGCAGGATAACAGGGACAAGGAGGAACAAGGAAAACCTCCGTGCAAAACGGCAAAACAAAGAAGAGGAGAAAACCGTTGTTGATTTGAAGCACCGTAATCCAGTCAAAGCTGCAAAACTGCTATTCTCCAAAACAGCAGCAAGGCTACTGGCATATTACTTCCTACATATATACCTAATCACGTCTCAAGTCAGTGAACGGAAATTATTCATTAAATTCAAAAATCCTCCAGAGTTAAAAAAAAGTCAGGTCATGTCAATTTGGATTTTCCATCTTTATCAACAAAAAGAAATACGTTAAATAATACTATACAAAAAATAGTGAACATTATTTTGATGTGATTTTGGATCCTTGCCAGCCATTACATCACTCTCTCTCTCTCTCTCTCTTATTGTCTCTTAGCTATGAAAATAATCAACAGTAGAGTACAGACAGAACCTTGAGCTTTGACATTGTGTTGTTTTCTTAAATGAGTTTTGGAAGCTCATCAAAATCAAAACTTCAATAATTTCAGAACGAAAACTATATACAGATTTGGACGAAGACAAAGAAATAAGAAAGAAGGAGCAGGAGCAGGACAAGAAGAAATACAGAAGACTTGTTTCTTTCCCATAATAATTCCTGATTGTCACATCATCATCCTTTTTGATTTCGTCATTTTAATGTTGTGCTAAGCTATCACTCTCTCAAAGAAGGAGACGTCATCTGTATCTATATCATTATCATTATCATCCGTCGGTCGTCGTCTCGTCCTTTCCTCCTTCAATTCCAACCAACAACATCTTCCTCTTTCTAATAATTCCTATCATCTCTGAGTCCTTCTTCACGTCCTCCATTCCCTTCTCATACAGTCATCACACTCAAAACCGATGAGCGTTCCTGTTACTATATAGCGTTCAACTTGTAGAGTTTGGAGTCAGCCGTTAGTGGATATCGGGTCGGGTCAGGTCAGATGAGGTCATCGTCATAGAAAAATCAATAATATTCTATCATTATTATTATTTAAAAATATAAAACCCATACCACGCGGTATTATCACATACAATAATAATTTTAATAATTTTGTTGATTGTTCCTTTAAATTTTCCTGTAAAGTACAAGAAACAAACAACTTTTTTGTATATGAACACCAATTTCGTTCATATTATTAGCTGTCATTATTACTGTCAGCAGTTACATAGATATTAATTTCTAATTTTAGCATAATATATGTGTAGTTAAATGGATTTTTCTAAAATCATGTATTTTTTCTAGAGCTCTGTATATCTGTATTCCTCCTAAGTAGTTGCCACGTGGAGACAGACAGACTACATAACAAATGTCAACTGTAGTTGTTGTAATTGTCATAATGGGAGCTGCAGTTAGCTCATAGCAACAACACTTCACACACCACATAATAATTAACCATAGTTAAAACAAGGATAAAGATAAGTATTTGTGATCCCATTTATTTTGATTATTGCATCATTATAATATATTTCCTTACTGTTCTTTCAACTTTCAACTTGCGTGCGAAAGGAATCTGGCAAAAAAAACGTATATGTATATGTAACTAATTATATTTTGTAGATTTTCTACTCGAAAACGTTCCAAAAATAGACAACACACTAAAATTAATGATAATTTACTGTGTGGGTAGTGCTTAACTTGAAGTACTAAACTATAAGTTACCATTCAAGTACTAACTATTACATATTTCATATAGTATTAAACTAAAAAAATAAAATGTCCTCAGTCAGCAGTAGCCTCCCAAACTTAAACATCTCCTCCGCCTCCTTAGCCTCTCTCCAAGATTTTTGACTAAAACTAATATAACAAAATATATTTCCTAAAAAAATATCTTTAAAAAAAATAATCTATAAAATTGATATTATTATACCTATAAGTATAAGTACCTAGAAAAATATATTAGAATCTGCTTCGTATTTTTTTGAAACCATAATATAGAATTTAGCAGAAAATAAAAAATTAAGCGAGACCAGGCAGTCTACGCAATAACTATAAAATATTTATAATAATAATTATATCAACAAGCAAAAAACAACTACTGGATACTGTAGGGAAGGGTCAAAACAAAAATGATATTATTATGATTATATGAATAGTGAGTGAATCAGATTCATAAATTGACTCATCATCATTCGTCTTCAAATTACGTCACAGAACTTCAAAGTTCCATATATTCATATATATAATATGTAATTTAATTAGTTCAGTATATATACTGATATATATATAGGGGCGCGTGAATTCCGTTTCCGAATTATCTCCTCTACATAAATATAATTACTACACGAGTATCTTTAGTATCTGTGTAATACTTTATGTCTACGCAGCAAATTTTTGTACGCCGTAAAGTAAAGTCATTTTTGCGATTTACACATAGTACTCATTGCAATTGTGACTAAATACGTAAGTAAGTACATATAGGCAAAAAAAAATCGCATATTATAGCGCAGTCCACATTGTATTTTGTAGTATATAGTATTTGTGACAACAAATGGACTTGTAGACAAATAACATATAGGGAGCCAATATAATATGCGTCTGTAATATACATGGTAATTTAATAACATTGAGTAATTATTTTTGCATATGCAAAAATTTCCAATCCTTCTCTTCCTATACGTGTAATATACATACTGTGGGTGGTATAGGCATATAAGTAGGTATATATATATCTGTATAAATTACTACTACTAATATAGATAAAGATAACTTACTTTGTTCGATTATAACATATTATACGCAATTGAGAGTGTATACCTATAGATAGAGTTATATGTACGAGTATATACTATATAGTATTGTTGATGTTGGTGGTGTTATTGTAAAATTCTTGACTAACTACGACTCAGAAAGCTAGGTTGAGTTTTATGCAGAAACAGAAACAAACAGAAACAGACAGGAGAGAATAGGGTATATAGGTATAATATTATATCTATATAGATATAGAGAGACACAGTTAATCCTCTTGGTTTTGGTTACGTTATCTCCAAGCTCAGAGCAGCTCACTCACTCAGTCAGTCAGTGCGAAGCATTTAGTATTAACTATATTTAACATTTAACAGTTTCCATATAAATATTATATAGCCAGGAAAAAATAAGCATTGAGCATTATTACTACTACTACTACTACACGTTTACTTTACTATTCCCATTTTTATTATGCATTTCACATTATTTTAAGTGTATTAATCAGAATCAGGAATATCCTCTAATAAAAAGCATCTGTAGGCTGTAGGTAGACAAGTACAATGCTGACGCTGGCTATATGAGAATATATATCTATATTTATATATATCTCTATTATATAAATGGAGTTCTCTAGCCTTGAATTTTAATCATATATAGAAAGAGATACAAGATATATTCACCTAGGTACATCTCTTTCTCTGACGAGAGCTATACACATCCAATACGTAGGGAAGAACTCACTTGAGGATTATTTGGATTTGGTCTTGGACTTGGTGGTGGTGGTGGTGTACACAGAAACATCCGTGTAAAAAACTTTAGTTGATCAAAAGGTTTAGAAGGAAACGCATGTGTAAAATAAAGTGTAGTGTTGTTGTTGTTGTACAAGTACACAGAGAGAGACAGATCATATAGAAGGACTCTAAATATAGAAATAAACTAATTAATATCTCGTGTCGATTAAAATTAACAAGTGTTAATTATTTATTTTAATTTTAGGAGTGAAAAGTTTTTTAAATATTCAAATTGTCAAGTGTGGGATTCCTTATTACCTGTTGTAATTATTATTATTACCTATAATATTATATTGATTGACACTGTGACACGTGACAGGGAGGTTTTGGGATAAATTGTACAACTATATACGATACACAATTTATAGAAATTCCCTGTCATTTCTTAAGTTCTATATATTTACAATATATTCATTTGGTAAAATTTGGCTTAATTAATTTGATAATTTATTCATATATATAATCTTAAGCTAAATTGTAGTAATTGCTTAGTTATATTGTTATATATATATATTAAATATATTGTTATTGCACTGGTGCGATCGATATCGATATCGCAAAAATCGAAACAAGATTATTTCATTGCTTATAATAATAATTAATTATTATATACATTTAGCTACACACTTAAAAAAGTACTTTTGATTATTTATAAAATTATTAAATTCACGCAGTTCCATATAGTTCAAGAAAATTATTGTTGTGTGAATTATTTGGGAAATTGTGATATATTTTTATTATTGAGTGATTTTGTTTTATTGTCTAAGGGAAAAAAACGCTGATACTACTGATACCGATACTGATTTACTGTATTTGCTTTTATTAGTTTTTGTTTTGTGAAAGATTCCATAGTTTTGTGTTTAATTTGATTAAATTCATCGATTATTGAATTTGAACTTGAAACGCTTATATAGAGAACAGTTATAGAATAGTATAGAGTATAGATGGATATAGCTTGTACTTAATATATACTGTAATTAGTTGACTATAGTTACACAATACAGAAACTTATGGGTGAGAAGAGTGGAGTTAGTAATTTATGTGTACTAATTATTGGAATTACTCCGAAATACAATATTATTGACTGTACTTGATAAACACGAAATTATCAACTAGTAAGAAATAGTATCTCGATACACCGAAGAAGTGTGGAAACTTTTTGAAAATTGCAAGAGAGAAAAGAACAAAGAAGAAGGAAGGAATAATTATAATTACAGTCAAAAGTGCCAATAGATAGTATAAGGTATCTCTCATCAATATATACAAAGATTACTTACATCATCGGAAGAATTGAATTTTTGTGTGACCTGACGACGGCCGGACAGTTTTGAACTATTTGACCTTGCACGCATTACTGACTCCCTTACTGGCTCTAGAATGCTTGACCTGGAAGTTATCCCTCAACAAGGGCTTCAAGCAGAGCAATGGGAATTTCTACTCGGAATGCACTTCTCCAATGCAGTGGCCATCATTCAGTCACAAATTGGAGTTGTACGATCTGCCAACGTCGTGTACAATGATAAGGTAATTTCCTATATATATCGTTTTACCCCATTAGTTATTGTAAATTATTGTAATTAAGTACCGTAGTGTTCGTAGAAGCTAGTTTTTGAAAGTGACTCATTATTTTCTAAGCTAAAGTTTCAAATTCCTATGTCTTAAAACATTAAATACTTAAAAATGAATGGGATTTTGCTTTTTGAATTTGACAGACACCATTGGAGCACGACTTGATTCTGGACTTGCCTCTGGATGGCTTCCGATTAATATTTGACTCAAAATCCCAACGTTTAAAAATAATCGAGGTGTACAATATGAAGAGCGTCCGTTTAAAATACTGTTCTACTCCATTTAATGGTCCGGGCGTGAGCCCTTCTGTGGAGCAGATTGACCGCTGCTTTGGAGCAACCCGCCCCGGCTCCTATGACAAGAATCGTCAGCTCTTTGCCCTCAATTTCCGTGGACTCATCTTCTACTTCCCCGTTGATCTCCAGTACCAGCCTCACTACAGTCATGGACTCGGCTCCCTCCGATTCCCGGGTGATGCGTCTCCCATCCTGTCCAAAATGATTATTTACAATGGTCAGAACCCGTCGGACGCTCCCCCGCCGCCCCTCCCCCACGCCTTCTTCCGAGGACAAGTCTATGCCGAGGAGGTGATTGTTCTGAGGACTCCAAGCGCAAATCGAACCCTCGGACTCCGTTTGAAACTCTCCAGCCTCACCACCAAGAATGTGATGGATCCTCTCAAAGTTCAAGTTGAGCGGGAGATCCTCTTTGGGGAGGGTGTTCAGAGTGTTGTCACTAAATTGGGAACCCCCGCACGAATATTTTTCAAGTCAGATGATAAAATGAAGATTCATAGTAAGGAGGCACACAAGAAACTGAATTTCACCAAGTCAGATTACTTCTTCAACTACTTGACCCTTGGACTGGTAAGAAAAGAACAATGTCCATGATTTTCTTGTTATTTTGTTCTTTCAAATCGCTTGGTATTTATTAATACTTTTTATGACGAGCTTTAGTCGTCTTACACTATATGTATAATTTTTTATTTTTGCTAGAACTTTTTACAACGCATCGTAATAATCTAAAAATAGTTTCAAACATGGTGTTTATTTTTTTAACGGTATTTGTAGAAAAGTGTGTGTGCTCAGGTTTCAGGTTTAAATACACATTTATGAAGAGTTTTTTTGGTTTTTAAGATAATGTTTTATTGAAATCTACTTGAAAACTAGTTTTTGGTAATCTTTTTTAGTTTTAGAAGCCACTGTTTTTTTATCTCTTTTTCTATTTTAAAACCATGTTGCTGAAACAAGTTTCTATTGTTGTATGTTGTATTTGTAAAACTTGCGATATTACTCCTTTTTTAAACGTGTGTACCTATTTAAAACATACGCACTTAATCGGTAATAAATTCACTTGTACCTTGTACTGACTATTTTTGAAAATTTATCTTTCTGCGAGATTACAGTACACATGCGATAAGTAGATTGCTTAAATGTGTGCATACATAATTTATGTATTTCATTGATTTCAGGACATCCTCTTCGACGCCGGTACCCACACAGCCAGTAAATTTATCCTCCACACGAATTTCCCTGGACACTATGACTTCAATAGTTACCATCGTTGTCCTTTCACACTGGAAATTGGACGAAGAACATCTCCAACCGCCACTTCAGTCTCCTCCCCCATCATCCACCCGTCCCTCTCTCTCAAAATGAATAATTCAGTTCAGCAACCCCATAAAATTACAAATAATATGGCGAAACTAAATCCTAAACCGAGCAAGGCGAAGAAAAACAAGAATAATAATAACCAAAATAATATTAATAACAACAACCAACAGAATAATCACAATAATATCAATAATAATAATAACACGAACACTTGTGCCAATAATGGGATCGGGAATGGACTTGGGATTGGTCTGGAGGAGGAAGCCCTTGTTGAGGCAGGTGGTGGGGATGGGGCAGTGGACGGCGGGATCGGTCTTGGCCTTGGACATACCGTCGGCGGTGGCGGCGGCGGCAGCGTCAACAAATCTCCCTCATCAATTCTTCTCGGCTCGGATGACCCTTCGGACATGTCATCCTGCGGAGGGAAGATGAATGGTTGTGCGAGTACGATTTCAATCTCGTTCGATTCTCATTGGGAAGAAGTGAGTGACTTTGCCTGTGAGAATCAAGATAAGGTGGAGAGACCAGTCGTCCTCACGCGCTCATCCTCCAATAATCCATTTGGATCCAGTCTCTGCTATGGCGTTCAGGATATGATCTTTGAAGTCATGAGTAATGATCACATTGCCAGTGTCACCCTATATCAGAATCCTCATGTTTGACCTTTGACTTTCAATTTTGACCCGTGCACTCTTGGTTTTCTATGTGTTGGTCAGAGCTATGGAAAAGCTGAGCTGGTTCTGGCTCTAGCTCTGACTAATAAGGATGAAGGAGATGAACATGTAAGGTCAAAATAAAAATCAGACGCCCTCCCATATATATTTACCCCCTTCACGATCCCACAAGCCCTACCACTACCACACTATACCACTGAAATTCAAAATTTTTCCTATGTTAATTTTGGTTTCGGTTCGTTTGTAAAACATTATATTATATATATTCGTTTTATATTTATTTTTCGATTTAATTATTTTCTTTATCGAAATCGAAAATCGAAATTTTATTTTAACGTATTTTGTATTTATATTTTACTGTATATCGAAAATCGCAACAATTGTTATTATTATTATTTCTTGTGTTTTTTTTACTTCGCAATTCTAAACCATAGTGTACAATTAAATATTCTATTTCTAAATATAAATGTACACGTTTTTTAAATACTATTTTATAATATGTTCAAAAGTTTAGTTAATCATTTCGACACATTTTCCTGAGCATTCAAAACTTGTGGAACGCAGTGTGTATATTGTAATAATAATTATTATAATTAAATAATAATAGTTAATCGATAATTTTTGTGTACTAGTGTAAAAGCACTTTCGCACTACAGCACTACTGCTACGTATATATACATGTTTATAGAATATATATAAGTAAGTAGGCGTGCATAAATATGTGGATGTATGTGAAAGTGAAGTTACTAAAGTTATAACGAAAGTAGGTATGTAGGTACGCGTAAGTGATTATCGTCTCATCTCAACTGCGCTTCGGTTCAGTTCAGATTTTCGGATTCGGAAAATTCCTGAGTTTCCTTTCGGTTTTTTCCAGTGTATTCATGCGTGTCATTGCCATTCTTAATAGCTAAGTATCGCTATTTATAATTATTATGTAATATTTTACTAAATTATTAATTACTAGCTAAAAAGTATAACGATAAGTAATTTATCGACTAATATATTAAATGTACATATAGTCATGTCAAACTACTGTGTATTTAAGTTGAATCACAATATCACAATATTATTGTAAAATAGGTAAAATAACTTGGTATTTGCTGCGTATGAGTGATCTGCATGGGTGATGACTAAGGTCAAGGTCCAGAAAGACTTGGTAAAAAAATCTCATTTTTAATTTTCCATCGTTTGGCGGCCTTGACCTTGATCTTGCATTGCAGGCTGAGATAGATACATAAATAGATGCACGTTACGTACATAATTAATTATATGCTTTAAAAATATACAGTCAAATTGATTTACCGTATATTTCCAAATAGTTTCGTAGACCCTGTTTAAATCTGGACCTATCGGATCGGACCAGAGCTTCCTAGTTAGACACCCGTCTACCATTCAAATTCCTCTTTTATTTACCGTTCAAAATTATGCTCAAAAGTCATATACCCACACGCTTTAATATGCTACCCCCGATTACAAGTAAGTATAGAGACGCGTCTACTATTCAAAGTTAAACACTTCCCTTTTTGACCCATTTAAGTACTATATCGCTGGCGAAGAGGCAACATGGCCCAAGTCCCACGTAATCCCACTGGACTTGTGCCATGTTGCCTCTTCACCAGCGATATATGAAATTGAAAAAATGCGGTACTTTGTAAAAATCTGTTTCGGTTGTCAGGAGGCATGACGTTATGATTATTATAACGTAGCAAGTACTACTATGTACATATTAATACTAATGTAAGTAGTTATTATGTATATATGTATTATGAATTAGTTCCAGAAAATGTTGTACATGAATTATACTAAATGTATTCTAAATAATTCGGAACTAATAATATCGTGTCAATAATTAAATTGTATAGCGAGTTAAAAATAATGTGAAAACTCCCAAAATATCTCAAGTAAATGAATGAATAGAAAAAGTGAATAAAAAACGTACAGGATTATTTTAATATGTAAAAAGACATTACTACCTTTTGTAGACATATTTATTGTTAGAGAGTAAGCTAAAATATAACATTGAACACTATGTACAGTCGTAACGTGCAGTTTCTATATACATAATGAGTCAAGTGTATTGCATTGCACTTTGAATTCACTAATATATTATATAGCCTATAGCTTAAGTAGCATTATTCCTGTAATATTGCTATTATTTATATGGATTAAAAAAATGAAAAGAAGGAACAAAAAATATACCTGAAATTTATAAAAAAAAATATTTTAGTCAAGTACAAGTTCCCAAAACAAATATACAAATAACAATATGTCATATAGCTTATAGATAAGTAAATAAATGTTATTCCCTTTATTATTAATTTAAGGGGAATAAGAATAAGGCGGCAAAAAAGTGAAGAAGAAAAAGAAGATGCAAAACTCATTAATAAATTTAGCTTACCAAGAAAAAGCAACAGAAGAAGCCAATACGCCATGTGAATAGAAAATAGAATTAGAATTTTATTATTACGAATTAATTATAATATATTACGAAAATAAAAAGAAGAAAAAATTGTTATTTTGAAGTTAAAGTTAAATGTAATACTACCATTAACAATATGTACATATACGAATTTACAATACTACTGTGAAGAACCACACAGAAAAAAATATCATGCCCTAAAATTATTATGATTACTACAAAAATAAGCCTAGTAAACTAATTATTGAGTTAGATCTAAGCTGTATGTACCTATACACACATTTACCATTATACTATATTACAACATACAGATGCTAAGCGCACTTGGACTCAGACTATGTATATAAGTAGGTAGTTTAATAGTTTTATTGTTATGTAACTTTAAATTTCAAATTTGTGAGCTCTTACGAATTAAGTACACATAAATAATACCTAACTAATTAATTAATTAGTTAATCAATTAATTGATTAATAATACTACTGAAGCCCTTGGTAGTAGTTTATTTAATTTATTATTAGTATATAGCTAATCCATATACAATGCTTTCCAAAACATTGCGCTCGTTTGTGAAATTAGGAATTACTTACGAATCGTAAGTTACGATACGAATATGCACTGCACCATAATTTGTATAAGAAAATGAGTACAGTACTAATAAAGTATGTCTTGGACATATTATAGGCCAATAATAATATAATTATTATTAACGTTTTTAAATGTTTTCAGAGCTAATAATTGTTAGGACACGGACGTCAGTGCCCGTCGCCCGTAGAATGCGTAACTGTACTGTGACTGTCAATGTAAGTCGTTAATGTTACGTAATAAGTGTACATTTAAAATTAATTATTTTATTAATTAATTATAGTATATTAATAGTCGCTTCAAGGAAGAACAAGAAACTAAAAGTACACACGTATAATAATTTAAAATTGAATACATTACACAGCTCACATTCATATAAATAAATTACGTGAAACGTATAGTCACGTAATTTTTGAAATTAGAAACTAGTACTTACTTGCAATAATCCTGTCATGTCTGATTCTGTCTCATATACGGAAATGTAATAATAGTAAATCATAATCATAATAGCAGTAATAATAATCTTAATTCTTATAGTAAAGTAAAATTAAAAAATGTAAATCGTCGCTCGTTCTCGTCCTCATACATTAAGCTGTTTCGTCGTAAGTAAGTAAATCAACTCATATTCTAATTAATTAGTAATCAAAAATAATAATATAGTGTTGTTTGTAATTTTTGAATTTTTGAAAGAATATCAATGTAAAGAGAACGAAACGATTTACAATATTAAAGAATATGATGATACGAAAAATATGGTACAGATTCAGGAGGGACAGGAAATCAAAAAAAAATAGAAGAAAGAAATGTAAATACGATTCAAGTGTAAAATAAGCGGATAATTAATATCTGAAAAAGATGGATCTGTATTGGCTTTGGTATTTATTTTTAAAAAAACTTTAATTTGCAAATGAGTAAATTGAAATGATATACTGATATGAATGATTTGGTTAAACATAGTGGCTGTATCACTATCGCAGACCCCAAAATGTCAAAGAATGTTGATGACCGTGTGACCATGACTTCCGGTCTCGGTCCCGGTTTCTTTTGGTCATGTTAATTTAATTTAATTTTGTTTTGTAAATTATAATTTATTCGGAAGAGGATAAAGAGCAGAGTGTATCCATAATCCATATGTCGTATATTCACGAATATGAATATGTGAGGAGGTCAAGAGGTCAGTAAGTACTTTGCGCATTGCATTGTATTTTGTATTGATTGAATTTAAATACACGAAAAGAAGTATCGTGCTTCGTGCACGAGAATAATAATTTAAATAAAAATATTGTCATATTAGTTAATAATAAAAAATTGATAATGCTTACGATTATACGACTACTCTCACGAAGGATAAAAAATTGAACTTAGAAACAATAAAAAAAATGACTTTTGTGAATAATAATAATAAAAAAAAGTTATATTATTATTGTTGTGTGGATCTTATAAAAAATAAAAAAAAATATATTGTGATGCTAAAATTATGAAATGAAAAAAATCTAAAAAAAATCATTCATAATGAAGAAAAAAGTACAAAAACATTTTAATTTTCGATTAATAACATTGTAGTCTAATTAAAATACAATAAAAGCTACAAAAAAAAACTAAAAAATTAAATTTGTCAAAGGGGTAAAAAAATTGCAATTTTATTAAAACGATACCGTCACCGTAGACTGCGGCTGTAATGGAACACCAACACACTAACGGCATCGGTATTTTATATTTTTGGCATTTGACTTATGATTGAAGCATCTCATATGTTTTCATTCCATCAAAAATCATATAAAAATTGGATACTATTTCATATAAGCTTTAATAATAATTTTGCCATATCATAATTTGCATTTCGTAGATTTATTTTTGAGTATATATTCGAATGATTTTCTTCGGAATTTTAAATTTCGGTTAAATCAATTGGAAGAGATTAAAAAGACGGCTGACGCAGGAGATACTTTCAGAATCAGACATGAGACATGACAAAACTGAATAGACTGGGTCACATCATCAAGAGCCCTTAAATTTTTGTTCTCAGTTCTTACTTCTTACAGTTCAAAGTTCATAATGACTACTCAGAACAAAGAGATTAATTATGGGATTGAAGAAACTCCATTCTTTTCATATTTGTAAGCCCTTCTATACTATATAGACAGATACTATGTAACTACAAATCTTCAAGAAAAGCAGCAATATTTTTTCAACGGTCATAAAATATGCTCTTAATGCCTCATAAATTCAAATTCCCCCTTTTTTAGCACGTTTCGTAATGAGCACAATATTGTGACGGTCATTATTCAAATGTTTCTTCTGTTTGCTGGCTTTGTTGTCATCGTTGGAGTGGTCTAGTAAGTAGAAGTAGAATGTACGATATCGTCTGTGAAGAACCAAAATGACCCATTTCCAATTTAAGCTAGAATCAAAATGAGC